>JABUQX010030904.1:32500-35000 GCA_015478945.1 Trachelipus rathkii
GGTCAAGCTTATTCCCATTGTTTTTATTTAATTGAATTGCTTCAAAATTTATAACAGGTATTTTCTCACAATCAGGCAGTTATTTGCCAATTTTCCCAAAGAATGATGCTGGTCCCGTCGTCTCTCCATCCAAATATCCAAATAAATATCTGTATGGTAGCTTACTGAAGTGAAGTAAGCAAATGAACCACTGCAATGGGCGCAGAATTTTAACCTCTATGTTGAGAATAATACCATTTTTACACCATGTGTTTGTTGCTCTACCATCACAACCAATAGCTTCCAGCTCGTTTATGTCAATATCATTTTCTTCCAGGAACTTAAGGATGCAATTGGCTATTCCACTACTGATTTTACTCACCGGTGTGATGGGACCGGCATATTGCCCACCAGGCGTAAGAATCACGCTAATGTGCTCCTCTTTCATTACTTTTCGGTATATTTTAGAACCTCTTTTTTTGAAAGATAGTATTATATTTTCTACCATCAAAGTATATTCCTTTTGTTACTACGGGCAAGTCAAAATATTGTCCTAGCCTGTAGTCCCTTCTGTTTTTCTCTTGTTGTCTTGCTTTTATCGATCAATTGAGACGTATCTTTTTTAGAAATCATTCCAAGATCATGCAAGATGGTGGAAGCGATAGTAGCTGTAGCTCTATCAGAAGCACCAAATGTATCACAAGTAAAGCCAATAGACGTTAATTTCACCTCATTTGAGATGTAAGATGGGCTGAAGGACAAAGTAAATTTCACTCTTCTTTCGTACTGGCATTTTCGATAGTTTCCGTAAACATAAATAAACGCTCGATTCTCCATAAAGATGAAATTCTTAGCCCTAATGCGCGAACTCAAAAGAAAGCGGTGATTTTAAAAAGAATATTTATTTTTGTTATCACGGCCATCAAAAATGAAGTTTACTTAGACTGTTTAGAAAACCAAAAAAGTGCAGCCTGATATTTAGTCATACGTAAAGGTTAAATTTGCGTATTTTTTGTTATTTTCTCAAAACTTCAGGTTCATTGCGCAGACTGAAGCTGAGAAAATATGATTTTTTTTCATTAATGTTAAGTTTATTAGCATACAAATTCGTAACTTTTGCTCCTATTAGAATTCGGAAACTCGAAAGTCGATTTTTCGCCCCACCCTAATGTTATATATAATATATATATATATTATATATATATATATATTAATATATATATAATATATATATATAATATATATATATATATATATTTATAATATAATATATATATATATATATATATATATATATATATATATATTTATTATAATATATAATATATAATATATATATAGTATATTAATAATATATATATATAGTATATATATATATATATATATATATATATACTATATATATATATACAAAATTATATATATATATATATTATATAATATATTATATATTATATGATAATATATATATATATATATATATATATATATATATATATATATAATATATATATAAATATATATATATAATATATATATATATATAATATATATATATATAATATAATTTATATTATATATTATATATATCATATAATATATATATATATATAATATATATATATATATAATATATATAGTATAGATATATATATATATATATATATATGAGTATAGGTGTGTGTATGAGGTGTGTATAGGAGATGTAATGCTAATTTATCTGTTATATAAGCATAATTAACAATGAAAAATTTATTAACCTTCTGTTACGAATCGATTAAAATACTGAGAAAACAAATTAAAACCAACCTTTCAAATGAATAAGAAGCTTATCTAATTTAGCATAAATTCATAAAAAGATCATTTAACTGAACAAATAGATTGCGGATGAGCATCCACACTGAGAGAGGTAAAAAAGTATAATTAAAGTACTATTAAAGGAATAGTTCCGAAGGTATGAGTATTAAAGAATTTTTAATAGACTTAAATTGGCAATGCTGAATTCCGCATGCAACAGAAAAGCTAAAAAAAAAACTTCTCAATAAATTAGTGTTCAATAGAAAATGTGAAACATGAGAGGTATTAAACTTAAATAATTTTATATTTTTAAATGTGAACTTTGGGTGCTGAATCTTACATTCAGACGGAAAACTAAGCACATTACGTTATACCTTTATAGGAACTTTTGTGTTTATTTACTCTATAAGATTATAAGAACTTTTTATATATCTTATAAGGAGCTTGTTTTTTTATCTTATATCCTTACTGGGATCTCTATTTAGTTTTTTGTTTCTCCCTGTTTCTAAAATGGAGCTTCTATTTTCCATTCCATTTTCCTTTTAAGTAAAAAAATAAAGATTTCTTTCAAAAAATATACCATTCTTTCTATTCAAAATTAGAAATTTTAAATCAAATTTAATTTCAGGGAAAAATAAAAGAAAGGAAAAAGAAAAAAATTGTTTATCATAAAAATAAGAAATAGGATTAAATATTTTCGTCTATGATTATAAAACTTTTATAG
>JABUQX010030904.1:45000-47500 GCA_015478945.1 Trachelipus rathkii
GAAAATATCTTGGAGATAGTGGTTTTGAGCTTAAGAGGAATAAGAGATTTTACCTTATAGGTACTTTGAAAGAAGCACAATTTTGGAGACAATTTACATAGTTACATACCCCTATGACATTTTTAAAGTTGAAATCATGTATTTTAAAGTGAAAATTTTTGGAAATATACAATATGAATTTCGTTGTTGTAAAATAATAAGAATGAGGGAAATTCATATTTTATATTAGATAAGATACCTAAAATATATAAAAAAATCATATTTAATGAAATTTTATTTTTATAATTAACATATGATTTCTTCTTAAACTACGTGTAATAAAAATACCCTAAAAGTTATTTTTATTCTTAGTTCCATAAAATATGTTTAAAATTATGTAACTAACCTCGGTAAATTTGTGAACCAGTTACTTATATATGAATGGTATAAAGTTTGCGAAAATGGGATTTTGAAACATTTTCTGTTTAAAAATAACAAAGAAGTAATTTCAGTTTATAATTTAAGTTTTCATTATGATATATTATTGTCTAAAAGGATTTTTAAGTACTCGTTCATGAGTGAGCAAAGTGATTATTTGAAACTGATCAAGTCAAAGATGTTGGGGAAAACGGATCATTGTAACTTGTTCCTGATATATTGTAATACCCTGTTCAGATTTATCACTCCGAAATGTCAAAGCAATTTTTTATATAAATCCAAAATTCTGTATTGAGGACGAAAATTCAATACAATCCCTTGAATAACTAGAAGTTTATCCCTTCTTTTTCTACTATTTCTCTAGAAATTAGGTTTCTTCATGGAAATATTCTTGACTTTGGTAGGGATTACAATATCTGAAGTGATATTTGAATTTTTAGATTAAATTTTATAATAAATGCTCCTGATAGTAACAATAGTTATTCTTATAAGTTTTAGCATTGAGATTTAAAATAAAATTAATTTATTAAGTTTTCAATAAAAACGTATCTAATTTAATATAATTTAACCTTGCGAACACAGTTTTATGCTTGGTTGGAAATATATTCTGGAACATTGAGAGAAGATCAATTTGGGAGAATTTTACCTGGAAAACTTTTATATAATGTGGACATGTATAATGGGTAAGAAAATTGTAGAGAAAAGAGATGGACATGTAAAGGAAAAAGTGTCCGACGAATTCTTCTCAGCGGAAGAGGTCTACCAGAATTGAGCGTAGTAGAGGACCAGAATTGAACTTAGGAGAGCTACTAGAATTGAGCTTAGGAGAGCATAGTTCATTGTAATTTAGGTAGTATATGGAAATCGGAGAAGTTTGTATATTTAATATGATGTACATTCCACATTATTGATTGTTTACCCACTTCTCTAAAAAGGGTAACTGAATTGAACTATCCTTTATATAGAATTAGTCGTGCAAGTTATTCTCAACAAAAACCTTCTTATAAAAATATATGATGAAGAGGAAAGCTACTTGTATTCATTTAAGATGGCAGCCGTTATTATGGTTCCCTTGCAAGTCAAGAGGAACGATGTCTTTGCAAACCGCTGTATGTGAAAGCAGTAAACTCCGTGGTTAGATCATAAGGGTACTTACTACCTTTATAAATCACACCTAAATCCAGAACTTTTATATCACATATGCTCTTCCTACTGGATTCAATTTTTCTAACTTTAAGAAGTGCCTACCTATACTTAAAAATTTCTCCAATATATTATTTAAAGGGATTATTTCCCTTTTAGTTTGCATTTGTTTTTCTTTCTTTTGTGGGGTTTAGTTAAGTCAGTGTATGATAGTACAAGCATTTCTAATTATTTCAAGATTCAATCATGTGATATTCAAATGAATTAGAAGTAATAAAAAGAAATAATTCAGAGATGCGAAGTTTTTATCCATTATAAGCAATGTTCAAGTTGCCAGTTTGGAATTTTATTTAACGCAGCTCGCAGCAAATTTACAGTTAACTTTGAACGATAATTTCAAGAAACATTATATATATATATATATATATATATATATATATATATATATATATATATATATATATATATATATATATATATATATATATATATAGGCTATTTATAAGTGGTTGACTCCAGGAGCGAAAATCAATAATTAATGCATCGTTATTTTAATAATTTTAGGGTAAATACATTAAATTTATGGTAAACTAACTTAACTTAACCTAACCTAACCTAGCCTAACCTAACTTAACCTAACCTAACCAAACTTAACCTAATTTAACCTAACCTAATATCAACGGAGTCAACCAATTATATCCATATACATATATATATATATATATATATAGTATATATATATATATATATATATATATATATATATATATATATATATATATATATATATATATATATATATATTTATATATATATATATATATATATATATGTTGTTATGTATGAGTATATATATATATATATATATTAATATATATATATAGAGATATATATATTTCAATATGTATCTTTATATATATTAATATATATATATAAATAC
>JABUQX010030904.1:55000-85000 GCA_015478945.1 Trachelipus rathkii
ATATATATATATATATATATATATATATATATATATATATATATATATATATATATATATATATATATATATATATATATATATATATATATGTGTGTGTGTGTACGTGTGAGTGTTTGTATGTATGTAAGCACGTGTAATTGCTAATATATGCTTTTATATAAACATAATTAACAATGGTAAAATCTACTAACCATTTGTTATGAAATCGATTAAAATATTTACAAAACAAATTAAAACCATCTCTTAAATGAATAAGAAGCTTATCTAATTAGCATAAATTCCAATAAGATCATTTAACTGAGTAAAGGGATTGCCATGAGCATCACATTCAGAGAGATAAAAGAAAAAGGTATAATTAAGGTATTATATAAATGGGTTAGTCCGAGGCTTACGAATATTAAAGCATATGTTAATCAAAATGGTTAGATGGGAATCCCGTTTATATGAATGGGAAAGGCTCCTAAAGATCTTCTCTTAAAATTGGATGTTTAGGAAATGTGAAATATGGAGGTATGGATAATATAATTTTATATTTTTAAATGTGAATTTTGGTTCAGAATCTTACACATCTTTAGTAGGAGCTTTATTACTTTTTTTAATCTTTATAGGATCTTGTATATAACTTTTGTAGGAACTTGTGTGTTTTATTTAATCTTATCAGATTAAAGGAACTTTGTATATATCTATAATAGGAGCTTCTTTTTTTATATCTTATATAATCATAGGATCTTTTTTTACTTTCTTTGCTTCTCCCTTTTCTAAAATGGGAGCTTCTGTATTCCATTCAATTTAGCTTTAACAATAAAATAAAAAACATTCTCTTTTCATAATTTTCTCATATTTTTCCCATTTGAAATTATATTATTTTGAATTAAATTTTAATTAAGCACCAACAAAAAGAAAAGTTATAAGAAATTTTGTCTATTTTAAAAAACAAATTACAATAATAAGCAAATTACATTTATATTTAAAAAGACCATTAATGGTATGATATTAATTTAAATTCCATAACTACAAAACAAAATATTCCATACACAAACACCTCGCTTCTCAAGCAATTTAGCCATTTACAAGAGGCAAAGATTGAAAAATTAAGGAAACGCCATTTTAGATTATATATTATTTGGAACTGCGCAATAATTGAGCGATAATTGACTCATAGTTTTCGCTTATTATTTAGAATATCCTTAGCTATATTACTAAAAAGCAATATTATCATAAAAATCTCTGAATTTTCTTTTATAAGATAATCCTATTTAATCCTATGTCGTAAAGGACACTTTATTGTACTATAAATATTAACGACACCTGCAAAACTGAGAAGAAATAACATTATGCCCATAGTAATGTGCAATTATATTAGTTATTAAAAAATAATTTGCAATTTTATTTAAAATTATATTATTATTATTATTATTATTATTATTATTATTATTATTATTATTATTATTATTATTATTATTATTATTATTATTATTATTATTATTATTATTATTATTATTTTTATTATTATTATTATTATTATTATTTGTATAAATTATTCATTGTTATTATTATTATTATTATTATTAATTATGATTATTATTATTTTTATTATTATTATTATTTTATTATTATTATTTTTATTATTATTATTATTTTCTAATATTGTTATGGAAATTTAAAAAATTATTATTATTATTATTATTATTATTATTATTATTAATTATTATTATTATTATTTATTATTATTATTATTATTATTATTATTATTATTAATATTATAGTTACTATCGTAGACAATCAAGCGATTGATGGTGTGAGACTCTAGCTCGTTTGTTGAATTATGTCATAGTGACAAAAAAAAATTTGCTATTGAGGTGTCCTTTTTGGATAAACTTTTTTTCGTTAAATTATTATTAATTATTATTATTCATTATTATTAATTATTATTATTATTATTATTATTATTCTTATTATTATTTGTATTATTATTTTGTATATTATTATTATTATTATTATTATTATTATTTTCTTATTATTTATTATTATTTAATTATTATTATTATTATTATTATTATTATTATTATTATTATTATTATTTTATTATTATTATTATTATTATTATTATTATTATTATTATTATTATTATTATTATTATTATTATTATTATTATTATTATTATTATTATTATTATTATCTATTAATTATTTATTATTATATTATTTTATTATTAATTATTAATTATTATTTATTATTATTAATACTTATTAATATATTATTATTATTATTATTCTTATTATTAGTTATTATTAGATTATTATTATTATTATTATTATTCATTATTAATATTATTATTATTATTATTATTATTAATTATTAATATTAATTATTTTATTATTATTATTATTATTATGTATTAATTATTATATTATTGTTATTATTATTTTTATTATTATTATTATTATTATTATATTATTATTATTATTATATTCCTTGTGCTTTTATTTATTTTTCTCTTTTTTTAACTACTAAACGTAAATAGGAAACCAACATCCAGCTAACATATCTACTAAAATAAGTATTTAAATTACAAACTTTTATCGCTTCACCGTTGAAATCATAGATTAATTTTATTTTTAAATTTAGAAATATAACTTCATTTGATCAAAAAAAAATTTCTGAAAAACAAATTTAGTTTTTGGAAATATCAAAAATTTCTTTATTCTGCCTTTTCAAAGCCTACTCCGATATTATTCCATCAAAAAACACACTCAGCTGGTTAAAACCTTTTCATGATCTACAGACAAGATTTTTAAGGCCCTTCAGACTATCCACTACTTTTATTCCTCCCTCTTTTTTGTTACTTTTCTCTCTTCTATTTGATAAGCTAGCCTACCTACCCAGAGCCTGAATTAGTATATACTATATATATATATATATATTATATAGTATATGAAACCTATAATATTTTAGCTACATATATATCATTCTCTATATATGTTTCAAAATATCTTCAATACAATTTATAGTAGTATAAAATATATTATATATTATATTATAATAATATATAATATATATATATATAATTATATAGTATAAATAATATATATTATATACATATATATATAAATAATATATATATATATATATATGATATATATAGTATTTATTATATATAACATATATATAATATATATATATTATACTATATACTATATAATAATATATATATTATAATAAATATATATATATATATATAATCATATAACGTATATTATATATATATTATTATATATATAAGTATTAGTATATATAGTATATTTCTTGCTCAAATTCTCATGGTTTTGATCATGCCTTTCTTGCTCTGGCTATTCAGTCCTAGATAACAGTCGCGTATCGGGTGTGGGGGCAAAATATTTAAAATTACTTCCCAGTCAACTCAGGTTGCAGATAGTAGACGGCCTGGGGCTGAACGCCTTGGAAAACTCGCTCAAATTTTTTTATTCAAGCTACGAAATCGTTGTAGGGATACTCTTCGATGAGGAAAGTTGACTTTCATTAAACGAAAGCGCGCTGACCTTATTGGTTCTCCTACTGACAAATCTTTCTAACCTCTTGCCAAAAAGATCTCTAACAACTTCGGTAAATCATCCTTTTTAATCTGCTTATTTGGCTCTGATGGTTCTGTTGCTATCCCACTGAAGAAGGCCAATCTCTTCGGCCTCCTATTTTTCTTTAACTCAATCCTTGACGATTCTGGCATTCTCCTTCCCCTTCTTCTCCTAGGGAGTTCCAACGAGTAACACTTGTGTTTTAAGCTTTGTTCCCAACTACTTCTTTCGATGGGTCGTATAGAGTTTAAGAAGTTATTCCAGTTTGGAAGAGCATTGCACAATGCCTGTGTTTTGGCAAGTATCTTATTAAATGGATCCTTGGAACCAGAGGACCAGCGAGGAACATTTAAAATATCCCTATAATGAAGATGTTTAATCATGTTCTTTAAGCAGATTTTCTAGCTGGAGAGGTTTTGTCTGCAGAACCTCTGTGTCACTAATTTGTCCCATCTCTTCAGGCGTAACCCCTATCTCTGCAGTCGGTACCTGTTCTTCTTCCTCTTCGTCACCCATTTCTGCATTAGCATCCAACCGAAAAGCTGCACAGAAAATTACAACCTTATCTGTTGTAATTCAGACAACCTGAAGCTAATTTTTTTTTTAAAATTAGTTGTTTCCTTATTAATTTGGAGTTATAATTTTTTTCCAGCATTACGTTATTATTTCACATTGATTTTTACTAACCTTAGCGTCATTGCCAAATTGTTGATGAATATCCGTAATATTGTTGGCTAGGGCTGTGCTGATTTGAGACACAACTCTTTACAGTCAAGGACAGCCTTCTCTCTCTTCAAAGTATTCATCTATTCAAAGTATTAATCCGGTGAACCGTCATGCCCAGAAAACTCCTGTTGTTCCCAGTCCAGCTGTCTGCGGTTGTGGTCACATAGCTGACCTTGCTGATGATGTTGGTTAAATCAACCTTACCTATTTTACATATGACATCAAGATCCCTCATCACTTTTCTTCTGGAGGGGAGGTGGAAATCAGAGTTCAGGTAGGACAGGAACTCGGCAAAGAATTCAAACTCCACAATGTGAATAGGCAAAATGTCATGTAGCAGATATCTAGAAGCAAAATATTTGATGAGAAATGATATTAATGACAAATGAAACTTGGTATTTCAAATTCGTAAATTTTTGTATGGACTGTATTCTGTTAGTTTTTTTACCTGTCAGTTGTGACACCACTTATAGTTAACCTTTCCTTAAAATAAAACATTTACTTAGCAGCTCAAGAGCTCTCTTCTGTTTGAATATTTTCGACATAGACTGGAGAATGGTTGCCTGAAGCTTTTTGCTGGGTGTCTCACTGTCTGTTTAGCAGCTCCGACCCCGCTTTGAGCCTCATTCAATTACAGTACACAGCTTCTTGTGCAAAGAAGAATGTTTTTAAAAAAAGTTGCAAAACTAAATTCCTTATTCATGTAAATAAAATATGTGAAATATTTAATGATTGAATTAAAAATTAATAGAAATAAAAAATAAAAAGTATCGGTGTAAGTTACTTACGATCAAGTAGTTTGATTTCAAGCTATGTGTTGATTTAGTATCAAAGCTGAAGGTTTTTTTTTTACATAGAGATTATTCAATTTTGCCATTGTACATTACTATATTGCCCTATATATACTCTTCTTCCTCTTGACAGACAAAAAGTACTTCATAAGATGGGCCCATAGGTGCTCCAAGTCATCTTGGCTGTTTTTTTTTTCATGGGAAGTACCTGCAGCATCATACTCAATAATTCCAAAGCTGCACTTCGACTACTCTAACGGTTTGCAATTCTTTTTCCTTTTAATTAAGTACTTATTCATATCTGTTTTATCCCAAATTAAACACACAAGCACTAGAAAAGTTTAATCGCTAATAACAAGTAACCAATAAACTTAGTAAATTGACTATAATAATAATAATAATTATAATAATAAGAATTATAATAATACATAATAATAATAAATAAGTAATAATAATAATCAATAATAATATAATAAATAATAACAATAATAATAATAAATAATAATAATAACTGATAATAATAATAATAATAATAATAATAATAATAATAATAATAATAATAATAATAATAATAATAATAATAATAATAATAATAATAATAATAATAATAATACTAATATTATAATAATAGATAATAATATCAATAATAATAAAAAATAATGAAATAATAATAATAATAAGTAATAATACAATAATAATAATAATAATAATCATAACTAATAATAATATAATAATAATAATGAATAATAATGATAATAATATAATAATAACTAATATAATAATAATATAATAATAATGAGATAATAATATATAATAATAATAATATAATAATAATAATAATATAATAATCAATAATAATAATAATAATAATAATAATAATAATGAATAATAATATATAATAATAATAATAATAATAATAATAATAAATAATAATAATTTTTATATTTAAAAATATATAGAAAGAAAAGAGATAGTGTGTTATATATATATATATATATATATATATATATATATATATATATATATATATATTATATAATATATATTATATATAATATATTATGATATAATAGTAATCGGTATATATATATATATTTATATATAATATGATATTATATAAATATATATTATATATAATCATATGAATATATGATATATTATAATATATATTAATATATAATATATAATGTATGATATATATAATATATTAATATGATATATTATGATATATATAATATAATATATATTATATATATATATATATATATATATATATATATATATTATATATAGGGAGTGTTTAACGAAATAGAGGGAAAAAAATTTGGAGGATATTATCTTTGTACCATTACAAGCGTTTGGTCTTAAATAAAGTTACCTGTAAAGTTCTTCATTTAGTAGGTAAATGAGTTAGAAAGATTCAAGGGGTATGATGTGAATATTTGGTGTGTTGTTCCGTAGATGTGGTTTGAATACGAAAAACTCTGGGCAACGTAAAGTACTCACCTATAGAACAGGTGTATTTGCTGCCTCTAATATTGAACACCTGCTATAGGTGTGCTTGATCAGGCTACCAATTTATTAAGAGATAGATGATATTACTGGATAGTATGTTGTAGTATTCGAGGCAATATGTTACTCGGGATAACCGATACAAGCAATAAACAATAATAAATACAAACTACTCAATCACCGCCGATCATAAAATACTCCTAATAGTAGAAATAACCATATTAATGCCTTAATAACAATTATTTATTTGATAAGTAATATTACTATGATAATATTAATACATACGAATAGGACAGGAATAATAATAACAGAATTATAATATAATAATAATAATAATAAATAATAATTAATATAATATAATAATAATAATGAATAATATATAATAATAATAATAATAATGAATGAATAAGATTAATCATGATACTAATACTAATTAATACTAAACTAAGACTACCTTTACTACCATAACTACTTTTACAATACCCATATAATACTAATACTAATTAATAAATAATAATAATAATAATAATATAATAATAATAATAATATAATAATGAAAATACTAATCACTAGATAATACTATTAATCAATAATAATAGTAATAATAATAATGATACTAAATAATAATAGATAATAATAATATAAATAATAAATAATAATAATATATAATAATATAATAAATAATAATAATAATAATAATAATAATAATAATAAAATAATATAATAATAAATAATAATAATTAATAATAATAAATAACAATATAATAATAATAATAATAATAATAATAATAATAATAATAATTAATAATAATAATAATAATAATAATAAATAATAATAATAATAATAATAATAATAATAATAATAATAATAATAATCACATCTACGGAACATAAACATAATATTTCATAATCTAACATTTTGCACCTCCCTAACTCATTTACCTACTAACATGAGGAACTTTAACAGGTAACATTATTTAAGACAAAACGCTTGTAATGACACAAAGATAATATCCTCTCCAAATTTGTCCCCCTATTTCGTAAACCACCCTGTAAATATAAATATATATATATAATTATTATATATATTATTATAAATAATATATATAACTATATATATATATATATATATATATATATATATATACTATATATATATTATATATATATGATATATATATATATAATTATATATATTATATATATAATATATATATGTTATATAGTATATATATATAAATTATATATATATATATTATTTATTATAATATATATATATATATTATATATATATATATAATATATATATCATATATATATATATATATATATATATATATATATTTATATATGTAAGCTCAAATTTCCGCTTTTGCGTTCTCAAAAAAGTTGTTGAATGCAAATGGACAAAAGCGTGTGCGCATTTTTCAAGGGAATTTCGCGCAAACGCAAAGCGCCCCATTTTTTTATCATAAAGCGCAAAATTGCGCTTCTCATTTGGCTCTTATGCCCACCTCTGATATATAATATATATATATATATATATATATATATATATCATAATGATATATATATATATAGTATATGTATATATATAATTGATATATATATAATATATATATATTATATATATATATATATAATAGATACATAAGGGACCGCTGGAAGGGGGGAAAAGTTATTTCCGAATTTTGTCACGAGAACCCCACAAAATGTATCAGGTCGTTTGCAGATTTTTCTATAGCCAAAATTTGAGCACGATTGGAGCATGTTATCCCCTGCCGCTGGGCGTTCAAAGTTTCAAAAAACTTGAATTTTTGGCTCGCTAGCGACGTCTTTGGGTCGTATCTCTGAAACTTCTCAAAATTTGCTCATGATTTATGTCTCAAATCATAGCAATAATGCTGTCTAATTAATTCTATCACTTCTATACATATTTTGTTGCTATTATAGTCGAATCGAGCTAACAACAGCCTTTTGTCATCAAAACGTGACTAGGAACCTCTATTAAACGAACTTATGATATGAGAATTATTTAATATTTTTTAAAATATGAAATTAATTATGATGGAATAAAATGACAGAATGTTTTTGTTTTTACATATTGTAATGTATTTTAATAAGAAAAGAGAAAGACATTGCATCGTTTGCGTTCTTTAAGAAGGATAAATTTTTGAATAATCTATTCTAAAGGTTTGCTCAAAGTGATTTTCGAAACATCAGGATACAGCTTTCGGCATTTGTGTACTACCTGCAAATCTGCTCCTCATCCTTAGTGAGAAGGTTTTTAAGTCTGTAATTAATTTCACTCCTCGTTCTGCCACATCATTAACGACCTTTAGTGACTTCACAATTACCAATCCTTCCTTAAAATGTATATTTTCAGGCCAAATCCTGGTGGTTCTCTAAGAAAATCTGCATTAATCTGGAAACGCTCAAAGAAATTCATGGTCCCCTTGGTAATTAAACAAGATAACCCTGCATTAACCAGTTCTTTCAACTGGTGTCTTCGAAATTTGGGGTTTACAATTCTTTAATTTTCTGTCTCGGTCTCGGTGTCATTTAGAACTTTGTTCGCCATTTCCGATTTTTTTTTCGTCTGAAATTGAGGAATCAAAGAACACGAGGGCTACAAATTCTGCATTAAAATACCACAAATGGTTTGAGAATTTCACCAGAGCTCTCCTCAGAGATATCTTTATCAATCTCCTGATAGTCCAACAAACTTCGCAAGAGGTCAAAGTCTTGCTTGGGAGCCAAGTGTGTTTGTGGGCATTGAACCAATACACTCTAACGATAAAAATATAGACAGTTTCTAAGGCACGTTGTTCTTCAGGACTCAGTTTGAATTGTCAGCGGAATAGAAATATGCTTCAGACAAAATGGCCTTGGCTATTCCACCATTGGCATGACTATAATGATAGCCTGAGATTAAATTCCACTTTTCCGTTCCATCATTGCTCTGACCAAACAAAATACCACTTGTATGAAGCTCCTTGTAATTCGTCTCTGGGTTGGTGATTCCTGTGAGTTTTAGTGTTACAATCCGCATTCATGTTGGCAATTCTTCAGATGGTAGACTGTCGTTCTCAGCAATTTCGTTGATGATACCTCGAGTCATATGTTTTTTTCCTTTGTTGCGGCTTTGGCCCATGTATTTTGGAATCCTCTTTAATATATTCTGGTTGAGGCCAAGTTTTTGATCTGAAGCTTTACTTCGACAACACTCTTCAAACATGACATCAAGAATTGGTGCGACGCAAGAAACTAGGTGAAGCAGCTTCTCTACCCAAGATGTTTTCCAAAATTTCACAAGCACGCAATCGAGCCTTCCTGTGTATTGAAATGCAGTGGTGTCCGAAACACATTTCCCTTGATACGTATGGAGACACCCCATCTCCTCGAGACACTCATAAACAGCTAGGGTTGTATTCACAGTGGCTGGTGTCCTGCTAACAAAATAAAAGACACTCTAGCAGTTGTTCATTTTTCGCAATAAGAAATACACAGGGCTATTCCGTTCTTTCTGCGTTCTTTCGAAACGTCTGGTAGAAGTTTTCCGTTCCAATGAACTAACAACAGCTTCCTTCTCTGGTATATAATTCGTTCCAAGATCTTTCAGTGTATTTTTTCTCTGAATACTTTTCGCCCTTCATGGATGGTGGTTTTTAACTACTTTGAACTCCTCAGGATTCTCCCTAAGTGCTTCTATGGCGCAGCTATGAGTATGCGTTGGCATCTTTCTGTTCAGCATACTTACACTGATCCAAGAAACGAGGGAAAAAATTTTCATGTTAAAATTTCCCTAACGCCACGTTTCATCCTTTTGCTATGAGGAGATGGTCCAGGAAGTTCCTTGGTTTCTTGAGAAGTAACTAAAGTCCATTGGCAGCAATATCCTCGATATCTTTCTGTCATCGCAATGTGTTTTTCCCTATTCATACAACTGTCTCATCTTCTTCATCATCAGTCCTCTATGAACAAGAGAACGAGAAAGAAAAAGGACGCAAATTAATTATGAAAATAAGTTGTTTACGGGGCTGCTTATTCGTTGTTTTGTTGGTGCTTTTGTAAAACTAACAATAGACCAGGGGACGTAGAACGTACCTAGCAAAAAGTCATATCCAAGCAAAAAATAAATAAAGAATCTATCTATGTCGATAACATTCCGCCTTGAATTTGCTCGTTTTCATTTTCGGCAAGTTCCTTTTGCAGTTTTCTTTTCTCAGCTCGAGATTTCTTCAGATCAACGTCCAGATAGAGCCTGGCTGGCCCTTTCCTTTTGTTTCAATGAAACTCATGTCTTCTGATTTCATCTGGCCAAGGCTTTTGAAGGGGCGATATACAACGGATACTTATCTACCTTTGAGGCGGAACTCTTTGATTTTGCTATTTGCAGCTTCTGATTGTTTATACCGGTCCTTTTGTACATTTCTCCATTCTGCGTGAAGTTTTTCTAATTTAGTAATAGCATCTTTCACATGTTTTATAGCAATCCGAGCTTTTCCACCAGGAAAGCATGATCTTCTTGGGGTTGGTTATTCTTGCTGAATCTCCTTAGATTCATGTTTTCACAGTAACGTAATTGTAAGAAACAAGTGGCCAAAACCTTGACGCATAGATTGGAGGGGGAGGGCAATTTTACAACAGGTTATCTGGGAGGCCGGAGAGGCTACAATGAAATTTTAATCTTTGGTTGTGCTTCTTATGGCAGAGGTGAAAAGCCATTTTTTTGCTTATTTTATTTTATCGTAGAAAAAAATTAATAATATATATATTCAAGAACCACGGAATTATATGAGGATTATTTCTTCTGAAATTTAAGATTGTAAATTAACGAAAACAAAAAAATAGAAAGGTCTCCTTATATCTAGACAATTTACATGAAAATGATGGTCTTTATTGATGATGAGGCTCTTATACGGCTTGTGTTCGACTAGAAATAGAAAATATATATATATATATATATATATATATATAAATATATATATTATTATATATAATATACTATATATATATATAATAATATATAATATATAATATATATACCTATATATATTTATAACAGTATAATATAATATACTATATATATATATATATATTATATATACAACAATATACACACTCACACAGGCATTATATATAGAATATAAATTATGAGAAAATAATAAAGTTCCGCCGGGATACGGCCCCAACACTTACGACTAGTAACCTAAAAAAAAAAACGCCGTTTTTTTTCTGTAACTTTTGAGCAGCGTCACGGCACGGGTGCACATGCAACACAATGTGCAAAAAATCAAACTACCTTTGTGGGGTCGTTGACAAAATTCCAAACAAAGATTTCAGTAAACCAGACATCAATTTTTTTTTTTTACAGTTCACCCCTAATATTATATATATATTATAATGATAATATATATATATATATCTATAAGATTAAAATTATATATATATATTATATATTATTATATAATATATAATAATATATATTATATATATATATATTATAATATATTCTATCTATAATATATATATATATATATTATAATATATATTTATATATATAACATTATATAAAAATAATTAATATTAAGATATAAATATATAGTATATATATTATATAATTTATATAATATACTAATATATATATATACTTATTTTATATATATTCTATATATATATATATTTATAATTGAGTAATATATATATTTATATTATATTATAATAATATATATATATTTTATTTATTTATTTATCTTATAACAAGACAACATATCCCGCATAGCAGCCTGCAGGGTGGTGTTTGCGTGGGTTGATAAGTTTTTAAACTTACCATCACCATTCACGAAAAGAAAAAAGAACACGAATGATAAGAAAGGGTTTTCAGCCCCTTGCTATCAGACGAAGAGAATTGTGGATTTTCCCTTTAAGACACCATGAATATCGGATAACAGACTTCGCGAAAAGCGGCTATCACGTTTTCCCTAATTTTATATATATACTCACCATATATTAAATATATATATATATTATATATATATATACTATATATTATATATATATATATATATATTATATAATATATATTATATATATATCTATTATATATATTATATATATATATTATATATATCTTATAATATATATATATATATATAATATATATATATATATACTATAATATAATATATATATAATGAATAATTTGAAATAATAATAATAAATTCCTATAAAAAGATGGATATAGGGATTTTTTTGTGAAATTTGAGTTAATTTATGTATACAAAGAGAAAAATCTAAATTCATAAATTTAAATCTTATAAAAATATAAAACTTATAAAAATATGATAATTCCTATACAAATAAGAAAAGACAAGAATCCAGTATGTAGAAAATTCCAAATCTTATAAAAGTAAAATGGTTATACTATATATATATATATATATATATTATATATTATAAATTTTATATATATATATATATATATAATATATATATTATATATATATAATATATAATATATATAATATAAAAATTTTAAAATTAATTAAATAAAAAAATTATTATTAAAAAATTAATTTATATTTTTAATATAATATATATATATTATATAATTAAGTATAATAATAAATTTAACACTATTTCAATAATTTATTATATTATATAGTACAACACCAGACTATATATAATATATTATATTATATATAGTAATAACGACATATATTACATACATATATAGTAATAATATATAGCATATATATTATATATCATATATATATATCCTATATATATCTATATATATATATATATATATATATTATATATATTATTGTTTTCTCTCACCTTTTTTCAACCCATGACTCCTCCGTGTTGGTCATCCCTGTGTTTTGCCAATGCTTTTCTTTCCACGGACCCATCTCTTCGTAATTCGATGTTCCTCCACATGATCCAGCGTTTAGCTCTCTTAGACGCAATCGCCCGCCGCAACCCCATCCTTCCATCTCTTCCTTGGTCGTCCCGCCGTCCTCCTACCTAGGAGATGGTGAAGAATGTAGAAAGTGTAACATATATATATATATATATATATCATATATATTATATATATATATATATATATATTTTATATATTATTATATATATATATATAGTATATATATATGTATATATATATATAATATATATATATATATAATATTATATATATATAATATATATATATATATATATTATAATAATTATATATATTAATTAAAATAAGTTTAATATATAATATATATATTATATATATTATATATATATAGTATTATATAATATATATATATATATATATATATATATATATCCATCATATATATATATATATATATATATATATATATATATATATATATATATATAACAGCTAAAAGGACCAAAAACAAACTTAAACATTTTTACTACAAAATCTATTGCCGACTAGTTTCGGGTGATCAAATGTTCTACACAAATTCAAGGTTTGCAGCAGAATGAATAAAAAATAATTTCTCTTATTTTCAACAGACTCCTTTAATAAATAAAATAAATAAGTAAAGTATATGTGTAACTTACCACTTTGAAAAACCTTGCATGAAATTTATTAATACAACACTCGCTTCAAAAATGTAAATTTTCATTCAATTTAGAATCGTGGTGCCATAAATACAAAGCTTTAAACAACTTTTTATACGCCTCATGTTCAAAATCTAAAATTTTAAAATTTGAATCCATTATAGGGTGATTTGATAGCAGAGAATGTATGCAAACAGCCTAATAGGGGGGATGATGCAATTATTATTATTATTATTATTATTATTATTATTCATGCATCATTTATTTTATATTTCTAACTTATGGTAATTTTTTCCAAAAACAGTGTCCATTCATCCATTTTTAAGATGGATAGAAATTTGGGTAAAGGAAGACTGGAAGAGTTGGACTTGAAAAAAATTTACAGTCGCTATTCAGCACATAAATGGTTAAAAATCAGTTTTAGATTAAGATGGGGGTAATTGATTTTTAAAAATTTCAACTTAATGTTTCCTTTCACAATTTGGTAACTCTACATTCCCAAAATGGTAACCCTTGAAGTATAAAAGCCTCTTTTAGGTACAGGTTAATTTGGCCGAAGAAGTTGTTGAAATTTTAAAGAGAATTTTTTTTTTCTAAAAAATATTTTCACATGATACGCCGGGGAGATCCATTTTCCCAGAAATAAAGGATTTTTTTCAGGAAGTTTTATCTCATCTGACAGATATTATGAGTAAAGCGAACGAACGGAAGAAATATATAACTCTAATGCTTCTGTCAACTAAAGCTTTGTCATACCAATTAACTAACTTATAATAAATAACACCAGAATATGACGGAGGAATGAAAAAGAATCAAATACTTAGGTGGTCCCAAACGAATTAAGATATCACACGTAAGAAAATTTCACAAAACTACTTTTTAATTGGATTCCGAAATGTTGTTCATCGATTTATTAACGTATAAATCACTGTAGAATATATATAACAATTTTTTTTTTTTCCTTAATTTTTTTTTTTTTTCTATTTTTTCTGACTCTTCTATTCCTTATTTATACGTATTAATAATTCCTAAATTACTTGATAGATAATCAAAGAAAAATATATATGTATTAACCAATAATTCTACACGTATTATTTATACTAGGAAAATATTATTATAATTTATATATATATATATATATATTATCTTATATATATTTATATAATATATATATATATATATATGTCTATATATATAATATATATATATATTATACTAAATCTCACTAATATATATATATATTATTACTATATATTATAATATATATATATATATATAATTATATATATATATATATATATATACCTATATATATATGTCTATAAGCTATCTCAATATATTATTATAAAGAACAAATAATATATACAGTTATACGTAATACAACTATATTGTATTCATTCAATAAATCATATTACATAGCAATTTAGGTTTTTTTATAGGTTGAATAAGTCCCTATCACGAACCAGACCTAATTTTCCAAAATCTAGTTTTATTGAGATAAACCTCATTTTTTACAGGTCGATAAAAATTAATCAAGTAACAAAAATATATATTTTTTTCGTTTATGCTTTGTAAGAATTATTTCCTAATACTTCTATGTGAAATCAACAAGAAACAATTATATATTCCATTCAAACCTTTTATTTTGTTACCTTTGAATCGCTTTTTCATAAACTGAATCTATTTGCATTTCAGGGAAAAATAATATTTTTTAAGATACACGACATAAATTTTATACGTTTGTGAAATCGTCACTGGCAACTTTTCGATGACGAAATAATACAGAGCAACGGTGAAGTTCAAGGTATCATTTTAGTTAGTTGATTTAGGGTTCACAATTAGTCTTCTAGTAGCTGTTCATGTGGTATATACTGTTGTCTTTGCGATAGGTGCCTATTCAGCACAGGACGCATTTTGTTTGCTGCGGTGAATTTAATGAAGACTAACGGAGCAAAAAATATACCCTGTGAATGCATCTTTTAAAATGTGCAAAAGATTATAAGGCACATTTTTTGACAAATATTATATTACATATATTATATATAAATTTATTAATATCTATATATATATATAATATATTATATATATATATATTATATATATATTATACATATTATATTATACAATAAATAATATATATTACTATATATATATATATAGCCATATATAATATATAATATTTATATATATATATATATACTATGATAATATATATATAAATATATACATAAAATATACTAAAATATATATTATATATACTTATATATTTATATATACTGGATGTAGTATATATAAACGTTTATATATATATATATTATATTATATATATATATATATATATTATATATACAAACTTTTAATAAGACTATAATATATAATTATATATATATATACATATATATCTATAGTATTTATTATATATATATATACTATATATATAAAGAAGAGAGGACAGGAGAGAGAAGGAGAGAGGGAGAAGGAGAGAGAGAGAGAGAGAGAGAGAGAGAGATGAGAGAAGAGCGACGAGATGAGAATGAGAGGAGAAGAGAGAGAGAAAAGAGAGAGAGAGAGAAGAGAGAAGATGAGAGAGAGAAGAGAGAAGAGAGAGAGAGAGGAGGAGAGAGAGTTTTGCTTGTGTCTGAAAATTTGACCGGATAGCTGTATATAATCCTTTATGAAGTGAAAGTTGGACAATTTTTGGTGGTTTAATTATATTGTTTAAATAGGCAATATTGGTAATGATATTTAAAATATTGGTATATTTATTTTTCCTACTCATCTGATAAACATAAAATTTTTAGGGCGTATATAGTCATGACATTCCGCATCCAACGAACATTGGAGAGAGCAATTGATCGGTGAATTGCTTCCTTTGTTTGGTGGAACCAACCCATCCAAGCGTCAAATCTGGCGAAAATGCGCTATAGATATCATGTATCCAGACTTTTTCCGTCATATCAGTCAGAAATTGCGCCAACAAAGTGCACACTCGTACCGTTGACGAGTTTTCACCTGTACCATGTCATTCCTCTCCTCCAAAAAAGAGGAAGAAAGTCTACATTCTTCAAAGAATGCAGCAACTCAGGATCTATTTGTGAAAGGTTCGTTGATTCTGAATATATGTAGCTGAGGAAGAGAACCCCATATTTCAAAAATAAGAAGACATCACGACTTGAATCAGTTAGATCTGGTCTTCACAAAGTTTTATGCAGGCTTTTTGACTTTGAGACTCAAGCAGTGGAATATGGTTACAATTGAAAATGTCGCGCACGCAACACGCTTGAGCTTGCAAGTCAAAGTAAAAAAACGTTCACACTACTTTTCCAACTTTATCTCACAAAGGTAAGATAAGATGGGCTTTGGCTTGGATGCCACTCGATGCTGTGGTTAAACCCAACAAGGTTTTTTGGAAAGAGCTGGAATTGCGTGTAATCTCCTGAGAGAGCGCCTCTCATGGGTATTATCATCGCAAAAGCACTACTCTCACACGTTGTACTATTATTAACGGAACGATGTATCCAAGTCTGCTTCCTTGGCTACCGGTGCAGCTCAAAGAGGAACACGGCAGCGTGAAGCTATCGCTAAGTGCTTAGAAATAGATGAAACAATGGGGAAGTTATCGAAGATTTCAAACATATTTCCTGACATGTCTCCAAGGCGGTTTGGCAAGTTTTCATGTTACTCATTTGCCTCTGGAACGAAGAGGCCTTGCAGAACACCAGAAAACCACTACCTAAGAGTGCGGGATTGGTCAACACCGGAGAACGGGATTCGGGCCTAATAAAGGGAGGATACGTGTCAATTGGGAGCCTCTATTTCAACCCAGAACAATATTTTGACTCCTCATTAACATATACAAGATTAAGGCCTTATGAAACAGGTTTGTACTACCGCCCTAATTGCACGAAGCACATTTGATGCTTCATCTACCCTGAAGGCTTCTTCCGCTAAACTGTCTTAGGCAAAGATCAAGCTGGTTTTTCTTCTTCGGGCCACAAATAAACGTGCAAGGCATACATACCGAACAGAAAAGAAAGACATACACAGCGTCAAGGCGTTATCCCGAGAAAGAGAATATGATGCATTCTTTAGACCAGACAGCTTCGCTGGCAAAGAAATCGTCAGCGTTTAAAATTGAGAGATCCAGAAGGGGCCGAAAACTATGGGGGAGCTTGTTGAGATCTTGATCAGGAACTAACGGCAAATGGGTTAACAGGATGTTACATAGTCCCATTATACTTGATGTCATACTTTCTAAATTTAAGGGGAGAACATGGAGGCATACTCAGGGAACATGGCAAGCGATTTGTACCCTAAGCAGGGATACTCTCTTAACAGGTTTTGAACGCCACGCATAGCCAGAAGATCATGTAGAACGAATCAATAGAAAAAAAAAAAAATAATTTTGGAAAAAAGGAAACGGTTAAAATATTGAGGGATGATTAATTGAAGCAACTTTACCATATAAGCTAAATCCATGAAGAAAACTTCTCAATTCTAAATTATTTTCTGGTCTCTTCTGCATAAATAAGAATAATATAACGCACTCTTGAAAGTATATTGTATTTTTTTTTCTACCTTTTGCTAACTCTTGTATCATCATTTTTTTTTTTTCTGATTTTTTAAATACCGGAATTTAGATTGGGATGTGAATTTTTAGCTGGTCACAAATTCAAAGTTTGGAGAAAATATTAGCCATTTTTCAAATACGTTTCTATAGGTATAATAAAATAGGAAATTACAGTTGTTGGGAAAGACCTAAAATGTGGTACATCGGGATAATTGAAGAAAATCTTCCCATCCCCAGTTTTGTTGCATAATAATAATAATAATAATAATAATAATAATAATCAATATAAAATATTAAATAATAATAATATAAATATACGAATAGGAATAATACATATAATACATAATCTATAATGACAAATCAAATAAAACAATATGATAACTACATAAATCATAATAAATAATAAAAATAATAATAATAATTATAACGATATAATAATAACAATGACTAATAACTAATCACAAATATATGAATAACACTAAGGTAATAAATAGGAAGAAATACTAATAATAATAATAATAATAATTAATAAATTAATAATAATGTAATATTAAAATATAATAATAATAATAATAATAATAAGCTAATAATAATAATAATAATATATAATAATAATACTAATATAATATAAATGAAATACATCTTTATTGGTAGATTTAATTCAAATACAATAATAACAATAACAAAATAATAATCATAAATATATATAAAATCTATAAATAATAATATATATAATAATAATTACTAAATTAATATAATAATAATAATATAATAATATTAAAATAATAATCATAATATCAATAATAATTAAAATATATAATGAATATAATAAATATGATAATAAAAATAATAATAATAAATAATAATAATAATAATAATAATAATAATAATAATAATAATAATAATAATAATAATAATAATAATAATAATAATAATAATAATAATAATAATAATAATAATAATAATAATAATAATAATAATAATAATAATAATATAGTATAATAATATAATAAAATAATAATGAATAATATAATATAATATAATATAATAATAATAATAATAATAATCATTAGTTATATTTACAGACACTTTGTAAATCTAGTATCAGGTAAATTCTATAATCCATATAAAAAAAAAACATTCACACTCCTCTATAAAACCATAATCATCATTATTTTACAATGTAACACGAAACTCTTGTTTAACTATTATAAATAATAATCATTAACGCATTTAATTATCATAAAAAGGTACTGAAAATTATCTTTTCCTAAATATATATAATTGTGTGCGTGTGCGTGTGTGTGTGTGTGGGTGTGTGTGAGTTGGTGTTTTTTTTCGGAAGTGATGATAATTATAAAACTTAAGGTAAAGTACACCTTTTGTATTTATTTTGTGGATATTTTAGTTATAATTACGTTAGATAATAATAATAATGTAAATTAATATTTAGTAATCAAAGTTATTAAGGCTTTGATAATATATATATAAATATATATATATATGTATATATAATATATATATATATATATATATATATATATATATTATATAAGTATGAATATTATATGATATATACATATATATATATAGTATTTTATATAATAATTAAAATATGTTAAATATTATTTATGAATATATATATTATATTATTATATATATATATATATATAATATATATATATATATTATATATATATATATCATAATATATATATATTATATATATACATATATAATATTATATTATATCTATAATATTATATATATTATATATATATATATATATATAATATATATTATATATATATATATATATGCATACTTACTTACCTAATTGCCCTTCGCTCCTCTGCAATGAGAGGCGGATGTCCTCGAATTATTGTGCACTACGGCAAACTGGACCCAGAGATCCATTAGAAGGAATACGTCAAGGCTAATTCTAATGTCCGTTAGGTCCGAACAGTCAAACAGGAGATGACCTTTGTCGTCAATTATCAGGAATGGACATCTTTGACAGAGTGGTGATAGAGCAATATGTATTTTATATTTATATTTATTGATGAAATGATGGTGCCCATAACGTAAACTGGACAACATTACTCTGGTTTGCCTATCCAAAGGTTGTTCTGTGAGGGATATTTCGGGCGGATGTGTTTGGAGTATGGTGATAATTGGATAAGCTGAGACCGTTCTTTGGGTTAACTGAGTGAGTATTTTTAATAATGGAAGTATGTGGGGGCAGGGGGGTAGTGTTTTCAATATGTCAGAGTAGTACAAAGCAGGTGTGATCCTTTTTTAATGGATGGAAGGGGTTGCTGTAATTTTCGATGTAGGTGGTGATCTGCTGTATAATTGGCAGTCCATCATGTCGAGATGGGCACTTACAGAAAGAATATTTATTTCGGTCAGTAATTGATGGATGGGTTTGGGGTGGAGGCAGTCTGTGATTACTATTAGAGTTTTATTTTGTAATACATCGTGTGTTTGCATATTGGACTGTGATATTGTTTGTGCCCAGGCTGGTGAAACATAGTTTGAGGATGGAGGGAGGTATTGTCTGTCTACTATTGTGAGGGTCTCTTTTTTTTTACCAAAATTTGTTCCTATAAGTGTTTTACCACTCGCTTAATTATGTGCGACTCTCGAAGTAATATTGATTATGCGGAGGTGTGAATGTCATGTGTGTATCAAGGTTAAGCCTAATATTGTGGGCTGTTTATTAAGAGGGAGTCTAAATTTTGAAATTATCTTCAATCGGGTGTAAGTAGTATGAGGAGAATTTTTGAGGGTAGACCTATTCTTTTTATTGATAGCCACTGTTCAAATTGGTTTATATATTGATATAATTCTTTACTTGCTGTATTCATAGAGGAATTTTGGACTGTGATTGTTAGGTCGTCTGAATAGCTATTGACAGATGAGGTTGTGGGTGAATTGAGTTAGATCTTGAACAAAAAGATTGAATCGTGTTGGATATAGGATAACGCCAAGGGTACTCCATTTTATAGTCTACATGTGCCTGTGAAGTGACGTCCTTGTATGACTTTAGCTGTACGTCCGGATAGGAAATTTGCAATTATTTATTTGTTATTGATGTTGTTTTTGAATTTAATACTTAATCTATTAAGAGGTGGCGTGGAATTGTAACGAAAGCCTTGTTTATGTCTATTGTTACTAGGAGAGTGTGGATGGGGGGTAGGGTTTGGTGATAGATTGGTTAGTTGTATAGTGGTGAAATGTTTTTGTCTGAATCCATGTTGGGTTTCTGAGAGGAGGATAGAAGAGGAGATTCTATTGAGGATTAACCTCTCGAACAATTTGGATATTTCTCTGAACCTTCTACCTGTGAGTTGTTAAAGTTTTCGATGGTATTTAGCACTTCTAAATTTGTTAAATTATTAATTAATCTATTTGCGCTGTTTTTAGGTTCATGACTAATTTTGGAATAGTGTGACATAATATTTCATTGATTTTCCGATTGGGGGATTTTATTATTTTGTTTACAGATGGGTTCGTATGTTGGTGGGAGTTGTGTTTGTGATGTGTGATTTTTTTTATAGTTCCGTATATTTTTGTTGTATTGGTTTTATGGCTTAGTGTCCCGGTGTAATGTTGCGAATTTTATTTTCTTATTAGAGTTGATTAAGTTATTTATTCCATTGTTCTTCTACGATTAGGTTTATTTAAGACTTGATTTGATAGTCTGTTTTGTTGGAAGGAGTTTCTTGTTACCTGTGTTATTGTATAGTAGTGAGACTATGGTCTGGAATAAGAAGTATAGATCTAAAGTTCAATGTGTTCAGATGGACATTTGGGCGTGCTAGGGGAGAAGAATTATAAAAATGATGGAATGAACGTATTAGAGAGTTGTGTGGTGTGAAGAAAGGGGTAAACGAGAGAATAAATGAAAGTATGTTAAGATGGTTTGGTCATGTGGAAAGGATGAATGATAGTCGGTTGGTTAAGCGGATGTATAGTGGTGAGTGTGTTGGGAACCGACCGGCTGGGAGACCGAAGAAAAAGTGGATTGAGTCAGTAAAGGAATGTCTGCAGGAGAGAAATATGAGTTTGGCAGAATCGAGAAGAAAGGTGCATGATAGGAGAGAATGGCGGGGTTTGTGAGGGGTAGTTGTGGCCCACCTTGGCCATGGGATGAACCCTACACTTGCAATTTCACATAGTTAGGATCGTCGCTGTCCCGCTGAAGCTCCAGGAGGGTGGATTTTCTGACTTGCGACGAGAGTTCTTACTAATTAATGCGTACAAGAGGGGCGTAAGGCTGGGCTCTTCTTTTCGACTTTTGTTATCTTCTTACTGGCTTTCTTTTCCGATGCTTGTCACGCACCTTACTCCCAGTCTTGGGAATAAAAAGGAAGATGAAGAAAGAAAGAAAGATGTATATATAACATATATATACATATATATATATATATATATATATAATATATTATTTAATATATAATATATATATTATATATAATATATATATATATATATAATATAGATATATATATATATATATATATAATATATATATATATATATATATATATATATATATATATATATATATTTGTGGTGTGTGTGCTGAACCGTTTGTTGGGAGTGATGTATCCCAGACAGCATGTACACTTGAATCAAATTTGATTAGCTTTGATTTTAAATTGCCTTAGCAAACTTGCGAAAAATAACTTGCAGCAAACTTGCAGCAAGCTTTAATATTTACTTCTGATTTAAATTTGCATGGGCAAACTTGCTTAAAAATACTTGTAACAAACTTGCAGCAAGCTTGATACATACGTATACACACACATAAATACACAAACAAACACACACATATACATATATATATATATATTACTATATATATATTATGATATATAATATTATATATTATATATAATATATATATATATTATATATATAATTATATATATATAATATATTAATATATATAATAGGGTTGGCCTTGCCTAAGTTGTGGTTCTTTTAAGAGGATGATGGTAATTTAAAGATCCATTTTTTGAATGAGGTATTTATTCAACATAAGTAATATTCAATGAAAGTATAGATGTAACAAAAGTCCCTTCTGTTGAGATACTCTCTCTTTGTAGGCGAATTGGTAGTTCACACGACTTTCCAGCGCGGTTTACCACTCTTGCCCTCTGGACTCTTCTTTAGCGAAAATTTGTAATCGAAATTCGGAGCCGCAGCCCTTCCGTGAAATTTACCTCTCTTGGCGAAAGTTTTGTTTTAAGTTTGGAGATTTCAGAGAGAGTTATCTTGAGTATGATTTATTTTTTCTGATTCTTCTTGTTAATTTAATCTGACTGATGAGTATCTCAACAGGACGGGTTTTTATATTATTTCATTTCGACTTATGTTAAAATTTTGATCGTGCAAATCTTAGCATAAGTACGAACATAAATTAAAATTTTTACAAAGTTATTATGGAGTGCTACATTACTTCCCGAGCTAAACACGGAGTGAGAAAGTATGTTATAATAATTATTCAAGATATAAAGAATATTCAAATACGAGCATAACTGGTTACATCCGAAGATCTAAACATATATAAAAATATTTGAATACATAAAAATACAATAATATATATACAGAAAATGAAAGGTGCATTTAAACACTAGCATATTTGTTTATATCCGTTAGATATAAACAAACATACAAACATTTAAGTACAAAAATGTTTATACATAATTATTGATATTGAAAAATTGAGTTATTCCCAAGAGTTAAATAGGCCACATCGATCGGACCGTGAATCCAAGGAAAGCAGTTATAAGGCGTTTCTAATGTTATCCATGATTTGATCAATGCGCACGTAAATAGTTTTCAAAACTGTAGTTACGAAAGAAAACATTCATTGACATAGTAAAGAACGAAGTTGCTTGAAATTTAGGTTCCTTTATTTAGAAAAATTTCTTCATACATAAAGGGAGCGGTCACAGACATTTAGAATTCGAAAAGGAATCAGAGTTCGAAGTGGAGTCCAAAAATGAATTTCTGCCCATAATACAAACTTAAAATGATGAAAGAAATCCATACCGTAAAGGAAGTTACATATGTAGAGGCGAAGTTGCTTGAAATTTAGGTCCTTTATTTGAAAAATTTCTTCATATATAAAAGGGAGCGGTCACAGAACGATTTAGAATTCAAAAAGGATTCCATTCGTAAGTAGAATAGAAAAATGAGTTTCTGCCCATATTCCAAACTAATGATGAAAGAAATCCATGCCGAAAGGAAGTTTGCTATGTCTAGCGATGAACCCTCGAACTGTGATAGTTGTGAAAAGTTGAAGACCATAATCCAAAATTAGAAAATGAAAAATGTGAAGTTCAGTATCGATAAGTTCGTTTGCTTGAGTTCATTTCTCGGTGTTCTTGATTGGATTTTGTTGTAATGTAGTTTTTCTTTTTCTTCATTTTGTTGTTTTTTTTAGAAAGCGTGATGAAGTACTGGGTGCATTTTCCGGGTTCACAATTATATAGGGTCGGCCTGCTAACGTGTGGGTGCTTCTTTAAGAGTAAGCCCCCTATATAAGAGGATGATAATTTAAAGATCAATATTTTGAATGAGGTATTTATTCAACATAAGTAATATTCAATGAAAGTATAGATGTGACAAAAGTCCTTCTGTTGAGATACTCTCTCTTCGTAGGCGAATTGGTAGTCACAGCTTTCCAGCGCGTTTACCACCCTTGCTTCTGACTCTTCGTTTTAGCGAAGAATTTGTAATCGAAATTCTGGAGTCACTGCCCTTCGTTGAAAGTTTACCTCTCTTGGCGAAGTTTGTTTTGAGTTTGCGAGGATTCTGAAAGAGTATCTATGAGTAAGATTATTTCTTCTTGATTCTTCTTGTTAATTTAATTCTGACTGATGAGTATCTCAACAGGACGGTTTATATATTATTTCATTTCGACTTATGCTAAAATGTTGCTCGCGCAAATCTTAGCATAAGTACGAAACATAAATTAAAATTTTTACAAAGTTATAATGGAGTGCTACACACACACACACACACACACACACACACACACACACACACCACAACAGTATATATATATATATATATTATATATATTATTATATATATGTATATATATATATTATTATATAATATATATATATATATATATATTATATACATACATAGTATATATATATCAATATATATATATATATAATAATATATAATATATATATTATTATATATATATATTATATATATATTATATATATATATATTATATATTATATATATATATATATATTATATTAACGATATTTATGATAATAAAATTAAAATATTAATATATAAATAAATAAAAATAGAAGTAATTATATTTTAAATATTATTATTTTTCATTTCAAATTTATTATTTTTATATTATTATTGTTTTTGAATATTAAATATTCATAATCAGAATATTACTATTTTTTTGTGAATATTAATTATTATTATTCTGTTTCCTTATTGTTTATTTATAAATATATATATATATATATATATATATATATATATATATATATATATATATATATATATATATATATATATAATATTATAATATATATATTTATATATATAGTATATATAGATATATATATTTATATACTATATATATTATATATATATACTATATATATATAATAATATATATATAATATATATATATATATATATATATATATATATTAAATATCGATTTTGCTGAATATATTTAATTTAAATGTTCTGTCATCCATGATATATATATATATACGGTATATATATATATATATATTATAAATATTATACATATATATATAAACATTTAAATAAATATAATTTTATAAATAAATAAATTCCTGAAAAATAAACACAAATATTTACGATGTCAAATATAATTAATGCTATAAAGCAGTTTTAATTACGTTCTGGTTTTAGCTCAGTGGTAAAACACTGAACTAGCATACAAGTGGCCCGAGTTCAATGCTATCTCGAGCGAGTAGAGCCGGGGAAAAACGTCACGCATAGGTGGGCGGAGAAAAAGTATAATAATAAACAACGGCGTCAATTAATTAAAATGTTGTTAATTAATGTCATAAACAAACTAATTAACATGTTAAATAAAAAAAGATCGTAAAAATATTCTTTTTTTAAATTTTCGGAAGTTTGTTTTAAACTTGTGTAAGCATGCGCAACCTTGTTGCAAGTTTGCAAAAACTTGCTGCAAGTCTGACAGGTGTAAACTAGCATGATTGATACAAATATAAATCACACTTGCGGAAATCCTTGGCAAGCTTATAGCAAGCTTGCAAGTTTGTCGTTGCAAACGTTTCATATTTGAAACAAATTAAAAATGCTGTCTGCGAGATATGTGTAGTGTGTGTATGAGTGTATAGAGGTGTGTAGGTGTTTGTGTGTTTGTAGATGTATGTGTGTCACAGCAACGGTAAATATTTGCATTTTCAAAATGTACACACATAATTATGAACGTAACTGTTCGTTTACATGCATAAGTGATGTATGAACTCTATTTCTTTCTTAAGAGCAAAATTGTATAAGCTTAACTTGGCATATATTTCTTTATTTAAAGCGAGAAATAAAAGGAATGGAAAGACAATTGGATTATATGGGCTAAGAATTGAATATCATTTCTGAAATTGATAAATTTTATTAGTATATATATATATATATATATATATATATATATATATATATATATATATAGATATATATATATATATATATATATATATATATATATATATATATAATATATATATATATATATATATATATATATATATATATATATATATATATATATACGGTATATATATATATATATATATATATATATATATATATATATATATATATATATATATATATATATATATATATATATATATATATATATATATATATATATATATATATATATATATATATATTAACCATGTTGAGAGCAGAATATAAAATCTTTAGATAACTGAAATGTTTTTTTATTATTTTGAAATAATTCAAATGTGTATAATGATAAAATTCCACTTCACAAAATTAAATCTTATAAAAAGATAAAAAAAAACTTTTATACAAATAAAATTATTCTTATACAAATAAGACAGGAATCTAGTATGTAGAAAATCCTATATATTATGAGTGCAAATGAGATATATATAGATAAGGAAAATCTTATGTAAATTACATATTTAGCATGCCGATATAAATATATATATATATATATATATATATATATATATATATATATATATATATATATATATATATATATATATATATATATATATATATATATATATATATATATATATATATATATATATATATTTTTTTTTTTTAGATTACCACCACTCACGGGCTGGGCCCTTTTCAAGGAGGGGGCAGGAAATAAAATACAGGAAAACCCACCCAAGCCCAAACCTAACGCAAATCTCTGGTGAGCGCAGACATGGGTTTTAAAGAGAGGAAGATTAAATACAGTAGGAAAAACAGAAGATGGCAAGGAGTTCCACAGAACAGAAGTGGCTGGAAAGAAGGAGGCACCACAACGAACGAGTCTGGGATTTTCAATGCTCACGCAAAATGCATGCGAGAGCATGGCACCCCTTGTATTGCGAGGGCGACGCAATGGAGGTGGAATGCGAGTGGCCAACTCCTCTGAGCATCTACCGTTGTAGTACCTATAGAAAAGAGATAGTGCGCCAACGTCACGTCGCAGAGAAAGAGGGTCAAGAGAGTTAGAAAGTAGGGGACAGTTAATTAGTCTCTTAGCTTTAAACTCAACTCTATCCAATAATAATAATAGAACAGTACTCCAAACAAGGGCGAATATTGTATAACTGGAGTAGCTGTGCAGAGGAAAAAAATTCCCGCAACCTGAACAGAACTCCCAGTTTCTTTGAGGCCACCTTAGCAACCGTTGTGATATGAGGTTTCCAAGATAATTTTTTGTTTATGTTCAGACCAAGAATGTTTATGTTGTCAACAGGTGAGACGTTAGAACCGTCGAAAAAAATAGGAAAGTTAGGAGGTGTTTTTGAGAGGGAGATATAAAGTAGTTGAGTTTTCAAAGAGTTGAATTTCACAAGGTTGTGGCGGCCCCACCGGGAAATCCCATCCAGGTCGGCAAGAATAGAATCAGAAAGCTGAAGACGAGAGGCAACTCTAGATGCAAAGGGAGCAGATTTGAAATGAGTGGAAGAATGGAGAGTTGAGTCATCGGCATAGAGTGAACAGAGTTAGAAGTACAGCTGAGGAGATCGTTGATGAAAAGTAAGAATAAAGTTGGAGATAAACAGAACCTTGAGGAACACCACAATTAACAGGAAAGGAGGAAGAGGTCGCTCCATCAACAAGTGTTGATATTGAGCGATCAGAGAAAATGACAAAGAGTAAGCAAAGGAGAAGGAGAAACCCAAAGGAAGGGCTTAGAGAGTAGCGACGCATGCCATACTCGATCAAAAGCCTTTGATATATCGAGTGCCACCACCCAAGACTCCCCATAGTCCTTAAGGGCAGAAGACCATAAATCAGTAAGATAGGATAGTATGTCACCAGTTGACCTCGAGCGTCGAAAGCCATACTGATGATCAGAAAGAAGACTCCAGATGATCCAGGAAATGAGAGTTAGAAAAGTTTCAAAGATTTTAGATAGAATACAAGTGAGAGCTATAGGGCGATAGTTAGAAGGATCAGAGCGGCTGCCCTTTTTCGGGATTGGTTGGACATATGCGCGCTTCCAGCACTGAGGAAATTTTTTGAATCTTAAGGCATAGGGTAGAGGTTGATCGGGGACAGGGGCCAGCTCGGAGGCTTACACTCCTCCAGAACACGGGAGGAATGCCATCCGGGCCACTAGCCTTCCTGACACTCATAGATCTCAGAATCCCATACACCCGATCATGCGTAATCACGGGAAGAGGCATAGGAAACCTGAGAGGAGGAGAAGCAGGAGGAGGGATGCCGGAATCGTCCAGGGTAGAATTAGATTAAAAAAGGAGGCCGAAGAGATTAGCCTTTTCAGTAGGAGAGTTAGCTACAGAACCGTCAGAGCGAATAAGTGGAGGAAAGGCAGATTTACAAAAGTTATTAGAGATGTTTTTGGCAAGAGGCCAGAAATTTTTATCAGTAGGAGAGCCAAGTAGGTTGTCGCACTTTCTTTTAGTGAAAGCGCGCTTAGCCTGTCGAA
>JABUQX010030904.1:92500-95615 GCA_015478945.1 Trachelipus rathkii
TGTATATATATATATATATATATATATAATATAACATAATAATATATATATATATATATATATAAATATATAATAACAATAATAATAATAGATATATATATATATGTATAATAATATAAATATTTTATATATATTTTTATACAATGGATATTGATATAACAAGTTACTAAAAATAATTAATACATATATATATATATATATATATATATATATATATATATATATATATATATATATATATATATATATATATATATATATATATATATATATATATATATATATATATATATATATATATAATATATATATATATATATATATAATATTTATATATATATTTATTGATAAGGTAACTGCATTAACCGCAGTGTCAATAGGTATTGATAAAAGTACCCCTTTCTGAGCTATTCACCCTGCTGGGATTGAACCTGGGCCCTAGCAGATAAACGCGTATGTGTTTGACCACAACGCCACGATGGACTAAAAGAAGAACGCGAGAATTCTTCCTGTGGTGAATATATCACCCACCAAGACAGGACATCACGCGCTCTTCCCGTCCACACTCGGGCGTAGGGTCAAACAGGGCACCACACAAGGTGAAAAATACTCAGCAAACCGGGGGATCATATTTTATTGATAAGGTAACTGCATTAACCGCAGTGTCAATAGGTATTGATAAAAGTACCCCTTTCTGAGCTATTCACCCTGCTGGGATTGAACCTGGGCCCTAGCAGATAAACGCGTATGTGTTTGAACAACGTCCACATGGTTAACAGGAAAATGATCGACAAATTATTTTCGACTTTTTGACCTGTCGATCATTTTCCCTGTCGACAATTTGAGCCTAGCTTCAAAATAATTTTGAAATTAAAAGAATTTAATTTTAACTATTATTTAATTATTATGCTAGGCTTTTGGATCATTAAAGAGATGAAGAGCCACCTTGGCTCAGCTAGACTAGGAGATCATGATACCTTGAAGTGAGTGCTAAATATGTATGTATGTATATATGTATATATATATAATAATATATATAATAATAATATATATAATAATAATATATGTATATATGTAATATGTATGTGTATAAAGATATAACTATTTTTTATATATATGTTCGTAAAAAGAATAATAATATGCAGATAATTTTTAATTAGCCTATATAAATATAATAATAATAGCAATAATATAATAACTATATAATATATATATATATATATATATATAATATTTATTTATATAACTTAACAAAAATATATATATATATATATATATATATATATATATATATATATATATATATATATATATATATATATATATATAATATAGTTACTTAACGCCCACACGGAACGGGAGCTCGGATCAATAAAAAAATTTAACAGGTAGCCTCCATGATACATAAATAGATGTTTTAGGGGCGAAATGAAATTTTTCTTAACTAACCTAACCTAACTAACCTAACCAACTGTTCGCCCTAGAACATAGGTAAAAAAAAAATTTATTTCGCCCTAGAACATCTATTTATGTATCAAAGATGCTACCTGTGAAGAAATTTTTTTGATCCGACCTCCCGTTCCGTGTGGGCGTTAAGTAACTTTAGTCACTATATATATATATATATATATATATATATATATATATTGGTAAATATATATTTTTGAATATAGACGTATATATACTATATATATATATATATATATATATATATATATATATATATATATAATTTAAATTTTGGTGAAGCGCTATTTTCTGAATGTTTGACTTTTATTTTTAATATCCCTTATCCCTTTTAATTTTATTTCATTTGAAAAAATACCATGCATTTAACTTGGTGTGACTAAGATTTACATGATCCCCAATAAGCATAAAGATTAAAGATTGCAAGTTTCTTTTTTAAATCTATAATACCTAACGCAACTTTCACTACGTCAGTAAGCTACTTTACTTATGTAACCCTGGCTTAATGTTGCTAAGGATAATAATAATCACAATAATAATATCTTCATATAATAATATATATATAATATGTAATATATATAATAATAATAATAATATATGTATATAATAATAATAATAATAATAATATATATATAATAATATATATACAGTATATATAATATTAATAATATATATATATAATAATATATATATAATAATATATATATAATATATAATATAATAATATATATATATAATAATAATATATAATATATATATTTAATTTATATAATAATAATATAATATATATAATATATATATATAATAATATATATGTATAATAATAATAATATGTAATAATATATATATATGTATATATAATATATATATATTAACAATAATATGTAATATATATATATATATATATATATATATATAATATTTATATATATATATATATATATATATATATATATATATATATATATATATATATATATATATATATATAAAATTATATATTTATCTTTATATATATATATATATATATATATATATATATATATATATTCTTTATATATATATATATATATATATATATATATATATATATATATATATAAACTGCTTATCGCCGTCTTCCCGAGTGTTTGGAAGTGATGTCAGCTGTAGATCACATAAACCATATTCGTTCATGAGGATGAGCAATAAAAGAGCTGATAGGCGTTCTCAATCCTATGCAGCTTGCATATATGCATATTGTGCCGGGGCAGTGCCAATTCACCTGATTGTCAGCATCAGTGTCAGTTGGTGTCACCGCCATTAAGTTCCAGTTAATTTCGAACCGTCGACCACAGAGTTAGATGTCTATTGCTAAAATCACTGAGCATATATATATATATATATATATATAAATAAAAATATATATATATATATATATATATATATATATATATATATATATATATATATATATATATATATATATATATATGTATATATATATATATATATATATAATATATATATATATATATATATATATATATATATATATATATATATATATATATATATATATATATATATATATATATAATAATATATATATGTATATAAATATATATATATATATATATATATATATATAATATATATAATATATATA
>JABUQX010030905.1:0-30443 GCA_015478945.1 Trachelipus rathkii
TCGTTCGCAGTCAGAAAAATTCATCCTAGAGCTTCACGGGACCCTGACGGACCCTCACTATGGGACATCTCGACCAAATGTAAGGATTTCGTCCCTTAGCCCAGTGGACTACAAACGGATACCACCCTCAACAAAACCACCCGCCATTCTACTTCTATTTTGCCACCTTATCTTCTCGCCTCTTGCTAAATACTCACATATTCTCTCCTCCAGCGCTTCTTCTTACTGACTCAATCCAACTGATTATCCTAATCGGTCTCCCGCCCGGATCGATTCCCAGCACCACTGCACCACTACTAACAGTCTGTTAACCACCGAACGAAACTATATCTATTCCAACTTTAATTTTATTGGTCTTTTCACGAGCACACCACGTGTTACTATTCAAATGATTCTCTCATTTATTCCCTTATCTTTCACACCACACAACTCTCTAATAACGGTCATTCCTTATTTTACCAATTCTTCATCACACCTAACACGCCCCTAAGATTTGTCCATCGGAAACAATATACGTACATTTAGAGTCTATATACCTCTTAATCCAGAAAGTAAACCATAGTCTTGCACTGACTAATACAAATTAACGACAAGTAACCAAAAAATATGTGTGTGTGTGTACTATATATATATATATATAACTATATATTAAAATATAGATGCTATAATATATACATATAAATTATATATATAATACTAAAAAGATATATATATATAATATTATATAGATATAGTATATATATATAATATATATATATAATATAGTATATAAAATATATATATATATTATATATATAATTTATATATTAACTTTACATAATATATAATTATTCCAGAGAGATTTTCGACGTACAGAGTCGGAGTCGGAGTCCTAAAATTTTGAGATTGTCAAAAGGGTGGAGTCGGAGTCGGTAAGTTTTATAAGAAGAGGGTGGAGTCAAGAGTCGGAGTCGGAAAAAAGTAATCTAATTGAAAAAAGAGGCTCTGGAAGTCGAGAGTTGGGACTTCGGAGTGAGAGTATTTTTGAATAGAGAGGTGGGAGTTTCTGAGTCGGAAAATATATTGATACCGATCTCCACAACAAGAACCCACCTGTAGGAAGAGCCAGCATGGCCATATCGAGACTGTCCTAGTCAACCACTAACCAAACATGCGGTGGTCATTGCAATATCCACAAAGCATCTGGGTCTGGGGATAAACGTGCCACACTGTAACTTGTAAACCCACCCAATTTGGCTTAGTCAAAAATCCCCAAAAAGAGCACCACTAGGGAACCTTGTCAAACTACTGTTACCTAAAAAAACCCCACCGAATTTGGCTTAGTGCAAAATACTATAATGACTACCACCAATTAAACCAACTCTACATCACACTTAATATAACTCTGAGATTATGGTCATACTGCAGTTGAACATTAATAATACTGGTAACTTAAAACCCCGCCAATTTGCTTCGTAAAAAACGTACGTATAGCAAATCTCCGAAGCGAATCCAGTCATTTACCCCGAATGAATGCTATCGCTAACTGTTGGCCGAAACGCCCCGCACAACTCAACGACTTCCATGTGGCAAAACCATTACGCAAAAAAATGGGAACTCCACGTAATACTGAATCAATGCTTTCTGTAGTTTCTCCAGATGCGAGCTATGACTTGCATGTTATAACATTTTCTATTATATTATACCCCTGTCTCCGCAATCCGTGCATTCTACTGTGAAGGAAATATTAGTGTAGTTTCGGGGAAATTGTCCATAGCGCGTTTGACTCCACGCACAATACAATCGATTGTTGTTGCGAGAAGTGGTCTTTCATACAATGGCTGAAGGCGGGCCGAGCACAAGCTTCCTAGAAGCTCTTGCACTCAACGCCATAAAATCATCCTTTTGAATTGCTCTAATCTTGCACTCTCTCTCATCTCTAGACATAATCTAGAAGATCTTAGCTATTGAAATAGGGGCCACAAACTTGCTGCCAACAATACTCTAATACTGGACAAACATTAAGCTAATTTATATACAGTATTACTTATAATTCCGTGACATCTTGTCGAAAACAAACATATACTGATTTATTATGCCCCAAACATCTTTATTTAGCATCTTATTCCATATGCTTCGAATTATTTATACACGAACACTGGAGGAACATATATAGCATGCCTATTGTAGATAATATACGAGAATAATATTACAAAATAAGCTGACTGAAAAACGGGATATTCTAAATTGCGCAAAAACGTAAATGCGAACTTGCTAAACTATATCGAATTGCATAGATATATTTAGTGAAATCAATAAGTGTCGTCGAGTTTTGCCTATACAGTTGAACTCACGAAAAAAAATATGTACAAATATTGTGATAAATTTACTGAAAAATAAATTTATTTGAATTGATCAAATGTATGTTACTGTATCTAAAAAATTATATTAACCTTACCAATTACCCTTTTCATCTGCAGAAAGATCTTTCTCAAGATTGAAAATAATATAAAATTACTTCTGAGAACGATTTTATCTCGCCTATTCATTTTAGGTTTTTGATGAAGCTTAATTGAATCTTTCTAATATAAGATGAAATCATTCATCAACCTATTTGACATGATAAGGAAAACAAGTGTAAGAAAATGAAACAGAAAATCACAATATTGTATACTTATAATCGATTAAGTCGCCATCACCATAGATATGTACGATCTTTATAAGTATAAATGAAGCAGAAATTTCATTTAATGTTGCATTTCGTAATCATTTTACCATGTCATTCATGTGATTACGATTGTTATTTTAATAGTTAATTTTAATTATTTTTTGATCATTTTCACTAATCCTACTAAACCAATTTGTTGCAACTGTATAAATATCAAAATGGCAATAAGTTATTTTGTCTACGAAATATAATTTATCAAGGTCAACTTCCTTGCCACCAGGCCCACGTTTCTATGTTGTATTCGGGCCGTCCCTGTCTATTGTAACAAATCATAAAACTTTCCAAATTTTAAATGTTAATTTTTCATTAGACGCCTACTCTCAATTGATCACACATTAAAGAGTTTCTAGACAGACATTACACTGAAGATAGCACCACTGCATCCAATCGGCTAAGGTAATCATTTGATAGACTAAGGAGAGATTTTCCTAAGTGAAATGCTAGAGTGCGCAGTTTTAAATTTTTAGCTTTCAGATTTTAATTCGCTTTTATATAGAGTTGATAAACAAATATTTATAAAATAATAATAAAATGGCAGAATCTGATAAATGTGAGTAATATATATATCATATGAATATATATTATATATTATCCTACTATATATATATATATACATATAATAAGTACTAAATTAGTATAATACAATAATAAATATATAATATAATATATATTATAACAACATTACTACCTATATATATACTATATATATATACTACTATACACTGATATAATAGTATATAATAGTAATATATATATGTATAATATATATATATAATATATATTATATATATATATATATATATATATATGACCTGTTGTGGGACCGTATTAGTTTCATGGATAAGTGAGTTTTGTTTTTCTTTAATTTTTTTTTATATATTGTGAGTATATGATACTAGCAATTAATTAAGATGCTGATAAAGATACGAAATTTCAAAATATTAAAAATAAATAAAGTAAGCAAAAACGTTAATTTTTCTTGAGAAAGAAAACGCCTTTTAGTGCTAAAACGTGAAAGAATTTAAAGTAGGGTTAAAAACTAATGTTTCGGGGTAAAATCGTTCCTTAGTATTATTTTTTTTTCATTATATTATGCCTAAATTCTGTGCAATAATAGACTTAACAAAAAACAATTATCCAGAACACTGAGACTAGGACCCTAGCTAAAAACCTAATCATAATAATGGAGATCAACTCGTTGAAGTAAAAATACCCTATGGGTATACTGCAAAGTAACCAAAATTTCCTAAAGAGAATACCATGTTTGTTTTTTTTTATTCTTCATTATTATTTTTTTTTTTTAGAGTATATATATATATCCTGTAATTTTTATAAAAATCAGGGTGAAGCCCCTCTACACTACTATTACCCAATTTTCTATATAAAATCGGTATTGGGTATATTTATGCAATAGAAAACACATTTCAGTTTTTAAATTTTTTGTAGGAATGCACTTATTTTGCTTGCTTTTGAGTAGGCCCATAAAGAAAAACTATAAGCATTTAATTTTCACAAATGGTAGCTACATTTTATGTATAAATAAAAATTATAAAAATAATGTTCCAAAAATTTTAAACGGCTAATTTTTGCGTTTTTATGGGGATAATACTATCGATGCCTTTTTTCTGGTTATTGATATATAGATTTCATTAAAATAATTTTGGATAACTGATAATTTTTTGAATATCAATGATTTGATTATATAGACAAATTTTACATAAATAAATATAAAATTATTATTTTATTTTATATATATGGTACAATAAAAAAAAATTAAGAAATGATTATAACGCTATAAAAAAGTAATATATATATATATATATATATATATATATATATATATATATATATATATATATATAATGCAGACCTAAGAGGAATTCATTTGATAGCATATACAGTATATTTAGATCATCTAAACATCCTAAACAATAAAAACTTTCACAATAAGATTCCTCTACAAACAAACCAATCAAATACATCCCCAGACCTAACATTATACTACCCAAATCTCCATACAAAACATCAATGACCAACACAAATCAACCTAAACTCTTACCACCTCCCCATTTAATCATAAAATATCATATTACCAACATACGTCATCACACTTATAGGAAAACTTTCACAAATTATAAAAAAGCAGATTGAATAAAATTCTTAGAATACATAGAAAATAATACTAATCTATAACAATCTCAAATACCAGAACACTAAACACAGCTATCCAAAACTTCACTTTAACAATTCAAAGAGCTGCAAACCTATATACCTATACCTCAGGATACCTCAAAAAGTATAACATTTTACTTACATCTGAAATCTCAAACTTGATCAAACGATACCTACTCAAAAAATCAGTACCACAAGCAAAACAAGTACAAACCTACTAAAACACACACTTCAAATACCTTTCAAACCATCTAATAAAAAATCTTTAAAATACAAACAACAACAGAATGTGGAACTTGATAAAAAAATTAAACAATGCTAAAAACAACCCAACTCCCACGCTCAAATCTATCAAAAATCTTAATACCCAGTTCCCACAAATAACAAAACTTACCAACACCCTCACAACTTATTTCATAAAACAATCATAAACCCACCCACCCACAAAATAAGAAATAATCTGATCCGTTAAGAAAATAAAAAGCAAACATGACCAAAGTATAAAAATAATATCAATTGATATTAAAATCACCATAAAGACCCTCAAAAACTCACCAGTAACACCTCAAACATCCACATTAAATACTTAGGAATTAACTCATTTGACACACATATACAACAATTCCATCAAATTAAATCACATTCCCTTCCTCTGGAAAAGAGCAATTAGCATCTCAAAATTAAAACCAGGAAAAGACCCCTCAAACCCCCTCTTCCTATCACCCAATTTCACTACTATCCACTCTGTGTAAACTTCTAGAAAAGCTCATACTGAATAAAATAAAACCACACATCCCCAAACAAAAGTTCCAACATGGCTTCCAACAAAACCACTCAGCCTCAACAGTTCTCATAAACATTATACAACCAATAATAGACGGCTTAAATCTCAGACCTACACATAAAACACTACTCGTAGCAATCAACATAAACAATGATTTTGACACAGTCCGCAGACACAATCTAATACACAAAATAATAAAATCAAGTATCTCCACTAATTTAAAGAAATGGTTATCCAACTCCCTATCAGGAAGAACAGCTCAAATACAGATCAATAACAAGAAATCACACATAGTAATTTAGTAAACCTTAAAAACGGTGTACCCCAAGGAGCAATACTATCCTCTACACTTTTCAACCTATTCACAGCAGATCTTCCACAACCACAAACAGACCACACAAACATAACTTACGCCGATGACATCACCATAGCTACCACACACCAGAATCTAAACACAGCAACCCTCCTAACCCAACAATACATCAACCAAATACAAACTTGCTTAATGGACAGTAGATTGTCTGCTTCACCAAACAAGTCCTCTATCCCACTAATCACAGCAGATCACCAACTCAGAACTATCAATCCCCAAATCTTCATAAATAACATCACTATTCCACTAAACAAAACACTCAAAATAGTAGGAGTAACACTGGACACACACTTAACTTTTACAAAACACACAGAAAAGATTACATCAGCAAACCGGAAACTAAACATTCTAAAAACCATAGCAGGCACTGACATCAAAAGTAACAAACATATCCATCACCATAAATAAACAATTTATCCGCCCATCACTGAACAACGCTTCACCAGTATGGCATCCACTATTAACCAAGGGAAGCATGAGAAAACTCCAAACCACACAAAACAAGGCACTCAGAATTATAAAAGGATTTACACTTATAACACCTCAACAACACTTACATGAAGAAACAAAGATATAAGACTACCTATAGACAAACACCTAGTAATGATAGGCACCCAATTTTATGCTAAAACAGACACCACAATACCCCTGTCACTGCACTCTCTAACCCCACTCACCACAGACTAAAACAACTCCATCTTCCCCAGCCTTATTATACAAACATATCTTAAGTAATATCCAACCACCACACAATAACACCTCATACACCAAACAAATACACACTCACCTAGCAGAACAATATCTAAGAAATTGACAACCAAACAACATTTTAAATGATCACCCACCAGAAATAGCACCTGAATTTAACTCGCTTCCAATAACCACCCAGTCATCTTTAGCCCAACCTCACATATTTTCATGAAATGTAACCAGGCCCCGGAAACTGTGTACCACTTCCCTCCTAGTCTGTCCCTATATCTTTCATCCCAGAGCAACCTGGGAAATCATAGCCTTAAGCTATCTGTAGAGGAGGCCAGATGTGGCAGGGGGAGGGGGGTACCTTAGTGAGGTGTGGCCACTCTGATGAGGTGATGAGGATGGTCAGGGGCGAAAAGGTAAATATATATATATATATATATATATATATATATATATATATATATATATATATATATATATATATATATATATATATATATATATATATATATATATATATAATTGTAACGACTTTTCGTTACAAAGAGGAAACGGGTAACATATTTACCCTAGAATAGGGCTCAAATTGCTCCTGCTTCTGAAGGAGTTGAGATAGAAGACTTGATAATCTAATCAACACTTTTCTCCTGCTGTAAACAACTGATGTTGGTACTGCAAATCGCAAGCTCTGATGAACTATTTTCTTTTATTGTACAGACACTTCAGAACAACCAACACAACTGATGAGAATTAATGCTACAGAATTGGACCAATGGCAGAAATTTTTAAAGTATTCTTAATGGAATATTTAATAGATATACGTGTAATATGCAGTGGTAACCATCACACACACACATCACACAATTAATTATAATAAGTAGATAATAATATTAATAATAATAATAAGTAAATAGCTAATACAATTATTAATGAAATTAATAATTATTAATAATTAATAATAAAATTAAAATTAATAATATAATTATTAATAATGTAATAATTAAATAAAAATATAAAAAAATAAGTAAATTGTATAATTGGATAAATAATATTTATAATATACATTATATGATGGAAAATGATATATATTAATATAATATTATCATTATTGTTTGGATAACTATCATTTAATTTGAATAATTTATATACTTATTTATTAGTATATTAAATGATAATTGATAATATTGACACATTTAATTGATTATAATTGGTAGTATTAATATAATTTTAATGATAAAAAAATTATAAACATATAACAAATTCATAATATAAATTATTTAATCTAAATATAAAATATATAAGATTAAAACTATATTAATTAATAATAATAATATATAGTATATAATATATAAAAATAATATAAAATAATAATTAATTTTAATTAAGGAAAAAGCTTTTATATAAAATTATAATTTAAATTTTATAATTATAAATTTTATAATTAATAAATTTAATAAAATATAAAAAAAATAATAATCAATCTACTTTATTATTATAATTTAAATATTTTAAATTTATTTAATAAGATTACATTTAATAATAATAGCAAATATCAAATTAAATGAAAATAATATTAATTAAAACATAAGGCATTTTAATTTTCTACAGCAATTAATTATATAATATTAATTAACGATAATTAAATTCATTTTTAATACAATTAATATTTAAATTATATAATAATTAATAAATAATTAATTTCTGTTATTAAATTTATTATTTAAATAAATTTATTAATATAATTAAATATAATAAATTTAAATTATATTAATAATGTTATAATTATAAAATATTTATAAAAATATTTATTATTTTGGGTTGGTATTCAATTATATAAATACATTATAAACTGTATATTTTACTTTAGTAATAATAATAAAAATTGATAATAGTTGGAGCAAATAGTTTATTATAATAAGAATAGTCATTCAAAATGAAGTTACTTTTAAGACATTAAATTTGATTTTTTAGAGTTAGAATTCAAATTTAAATATCATGGACTTCGGTCTAAAAAATCTCAAATAGCGTACTATTCTATATTATTAAATTATAAAAATTAGATTACTTGTTAAAGTTATCAAAAAACATGAAAAATATAAAAATTAAATAAATATGTTAGTTGAATTATTTGGGCTCCGCGGTTTTTATAACCATATTAACATGAAGGTCAATAAATTGAAAAACTGTATTATGAATAAAATATTGATTATATATTGAATTAAATTTTGAGTTCTCCTCACTTATTACTATAAGCCTTTTATATTATTACTTACTCTATTATTATTATTATTGATATTGGCTTTTATATTCAAATTGAATCAAAAATAAATAACAAATAATTAAATTCATTTAAATTATTATATATTTCCATTTCCTTTATAATTACTATTGTTAATTAATTCAAAACTCATTTAACAATTAAATCAAATAAAAAATAAAAATTAAATGATTTAGTTTCTGGATATAATTTTTATATTGCTATTTAACAATAGATGCTTTAGAATTTATTATTTATTAATTGAATTTAATTTTTCAGTATATATTAGGTTATTATTATTAAATTATGTGTATAAAATTATTATTTGTGTGTACTAGTATTACGTTAATCGCTTTATATTAGGAATTTGATGTATTTTTTTGAAGTTAATACTTCTCATTATTTTATTTCTTTCTTTATTTTTTAATGATAATTTTTATTTGATAGATTTATTCCATATTATTGGTAGAAAATATTGATATAATCAATATATCGTTTATCAATTATATTAATCCTTAAAATAAATAAATTAGATTGATTTTAGATTTTTTAGTTTTCAACTTTCGTATTTACTCAGTTTAATGTGAAATATTAATAATAGATTATATATTAATTATTATTATTTATTATATTAGTTATTATTATTATCTCCATTATTATTATCATTAATAACGAATTTATAATTATCAATATACTTCGATAAGTATATTTATTATATATTAATATTTATATATGATTATATTATTATTTTATAAATAATTATTAATTATATATTATTATTTTAATTATTAATTATTTTAAAATTTTATATATATTTAATTATGATTATTGTTAAGTTTATGTAATTATTAGTTATATTAGCTTATGTTTTAATCGTTATTAATATATAATTATTAATATAATATATTAAATAAGAATTTTTTTATTACCTATTACGCTTTATTATTTAAGAGAGGTAGAGGCCTGCGGATGTTTTTCTTTTTTATTTATGAATAACCATGTGGCGTTTCGAATGCAGGCAATTAGAGATTTCGCACATTCAACGCTCCGCCGTTTATCCTTATTGAAATATGATCCGAAACGATGTGGTGAAGGAGCCGCGATGGAAACCAAAAGATTACCATAAAGAGGAAATTATATTAATAACGTTCTCTAATCGTAAGCCTAATTGAGGTCGTTGTGCCTCCTGATTAACTATATATTATATATATTATATAATTCTATATATTAATATATATATTAATATTAAATTATAATATATAATATATATATAATATATAGTATATATATATATATATATATTATATATGAATTATATATCTATATACATAATATATATTATCTTTAAAGAATTGTTAATAGTTTTTAAATAAAAATAGTCACTTTGATTAAGTTTGCTTCCGGTTTTTTTTATATTATTTTTTAACAGTTTATGTGTGATTAAAATGAAAATGTTTATATTTAATTCCAATGGTAAATGCATTTCATATATTAATATATAATATATATATATATTTATAATATATTATTATAAAGACTAGAAATAGAAATATATTTTATAATATATATATATAGATACTGACGAGCTACAAAAGTAATTATAAGAAGGAGAAAACAAAAACAAAAAAAAAAAATAAAATGAAAACCACCACAGGTAAAGATTATATACAAAAGACATCTAATATAGTATTCATTCCCTTATGAAAATCGTAATCTACTTCAGTCTTTATTGAGTTGTGTCATAAATATCTTTATACAAAATTTTTTAGGTCCAAGTTGGTTACATACTTATTCCCTTTTTACAAAGCCTGACTCGTATATTCAACTGTCATATACACAAAATATAAAGTTTTTTGTTCAAGGACTGAGGGGGTCTGAGGGTGGAGGGTTCAAATCCAATCATAAAAACAAATATATAATATAATATTATATATAATATATTAATATGATATTAATAATATAGTTATATAATATATATTTAATATATATTATATAATATTATATATATTATATATTATATATATATAATATATATGTGTGTTGTGGTGTGTGGGTGGTGTGTGTGTGTTGTGTGTGTTGATGGTGTGACGTCTGTGTATTGGTGTTAGTAATTAAATAGCACAGAGAAAACTAAAAGCTAACAGATACGGTCTCTATTCGGAAGAACACCGGCGCTTTTCCTCAATCAATTAACTCTATATCAGTAGTAGTTAAATAAAAATTGGTAATATATATAATAAGTGATATATATATATATTTGAGTGAAGTCAGAGTCAAAAAATTTTTAAATAAAAAAAAAAAAAAAAAATAAAAAAAAACCATTTATACTTTTATATTTGTAAAGTGTTTACTAAATCAACCATGTTAAACGTGTATGTAAAATTATATAATATTTTTTAATATTAAGCTTTCGATTGTTCTATATTTTGTCCTTATACTATTTGAAATAGTAATATGTTTAAAAATGTTATTGGGTTATTAGTAGATAATTGAATTTAATATATGTCTATCATATAATAATATTAAATTTATATTCATGAGGTAATTTCAAATTTTTCATTATTACTAATTGTTATTTATATTTATATATCGAAACAGAAATGTAAAGTCACGTATATAAATGTTTTAAAATGATATTATATGGTGGTATGAAAATTTTGATTTAAGTCAAAAATTTGTGCTTCAAAAAAAAAAAAAAAAAAACAAAATAAAAAAAAAAAAAAAAAAAAACACATCTAAAAACTCCACGAGAAATGAATACTAAGTTTGCTTTAGGGTATGAGGTTGGTGGTGAGCGCTGATTGGTGGTCATTCTTGGTATTTTTCATTCTTGGACTATGTAACAAAGAAAGAAATTTTTTTTTTTTCAGGGTTGGCATTCCATTACTTTAACAGAATACACATAGTGCAAAAGAATTTATTTTTCATAAAAGCGGATGATTCTAAAGACAAGTTAAATTCCTCATTTACCGAAAATTAAATAAACGTGTACTTTCTTCTCACAGTATAATATTGCCACTCTCGTCGAATTCTGCTAACACATTAGATAGATTAAGTCTCTTATCCCCAGACAATCTTGAGAAGTGGATCCTATAAGGCTTTGTAATTCAAGAGCATTCCTTGAAAGAATTGCTCGTTACGGTATGTATGGTGGAGTGTGTGTTAACAGAGAATATTGATGCAGCATAGATAGACGACCAGTAATTAAGAACAGTTGACAAGAATATAATTATTATATATATATATATATATAATATAGATATAACATCTTTTTTATTTATATAATATTTAATTAAAATAAAAAAAAATATATCAATATATTAATATTATAATAATATATATATATATATATATATGACTATATATATATATTATAGTTATCATCAATACTTGTAATGTAAGAATTCCTTTTTCTTTTTTTAATTTTTTCAATACGAGCTCATGTCAAAATTTAGATGTATTTGCTAATAACATTTTACTAAAATATCCAAAGGAAGCAGGTTTATTTATGAAGGTTTGACACATGTTAACTATAGGCAAATTTTGCATTGATGTAAATGCATTAAACCATAGGTTATTTTAACCATGTTTAATTTTAAAACGAAGGCCAAGAAGAAAGCCAGGTTGCGTTCTTCTAAAAACTTCGTCTGTTTTATGCTGTTATTAAAGTTCATTTTAACCAATTTAATGTTTTTTTTATCCATGTATGTTAGATCTAAATTTATATATTATATTATATATATAATATAAATATATATACTATAATATATATATATATATTATTATACAGTATTAATATAGTATATATATATATATATATAATATAATATATTATATTGCGTGAGGAACGTTAGTTTATATATATATTATATATATATATATATATATTATATATATATATATATGTATATATTATATATATAATTAAATATATCATATATTAAATATATAATATATATAATATAATCTTATATACTATATATAATATATTATTAATATAAATATATATATATATAATATATATATATAATATAATATATATATATACTATATATATTATGTATATATTAATAAATTTTTTAATAAATTTTTTTTATAATTCTTAAAATAGTTAAGAGGTGAGAAAGTGAGTGCAGCAATTTTTATATAAATATATAAATAAATAAGTATGGAAAATGTGGGAAGGTTTTCAACATTATTTGATTTAAAACAAGGCAGCGTAGTCGGAGCAGGAGCAGCAGAGTAGCAAGGTTTTGGGTGAATCCCGAGCAAAATTATGTTTTTTTTAAGGGGGTGGGGGATAAAAAATTGACAATACCAAAAAAATGGGTCGGAAGATGTAGCCGGAGCCGGTTATTTTAATGTCTCCACAGTTCTTATTAAAATAACTTTTTTTTTTTTTGAAGTAATTTGTAAATACATAATAAGCTCTTATACGAAAGCCAAAGTTTATTTTTACATCTCTCCAATTTCAAAAGCTGATCAATTTCAAAAACAAAAAAAAACAGTTAACAACAAACAAAAACCAAAAAAAAAAGACTAGTCATCTTGATAGTCGTCTTGACAAAGCCATTATGGCTTCCTAATCAATGGGATCATTAGCTAAAAAGGATTCCCCGTAAACACTCCCACAGGGATAAATTACTCTCTCGGCCCCTCTCTCTGTGAGTGTCTCTCCCTCTCCTTCCCTCTCCTTTTTATTTTCTTTCCACGTCCCATTAATGAAGTCATTCCATTTCCTCTCTTTTGTTTACGATTTCCTCTCTTCTTTCATCCCTAAATTTACTTAGTTTTTTTCTCAATTTGCTCAATATTTGCTTTATATATAAATAATACAGTATGATACGATTATATATATAGTACTATATATGTACTATTAGTACCTAGATAATGGTAATTATGTCAAGTAGTTAGTATCCATAGTATATATATAGGATTTGAATAGTCTTTAATATCTATATTATTAAAATTTAAGGTCCACGAGTGGGGCTCTACTAACATTGCGCCAACTGACCCGGGTGTACTCAATTCTAACGTAGTAAAAATATCTACGTAGGATGTAGGTAGTTTGACTAGAGACGTATAATATATGGCTCCCGTAATATTCATTGTGACAGTACTGACTACGATATCCACACATACTATTCATACTAATATAACCATACAATAATATCACACGATACTATTTACTATCATCCAATTGCCAGCAGATATCATACCGATAAACACACACACTAGAGGTTCGGTGTGGAAAGGACATCCGTCCAGTTATCGATCAATTCAAGCGTTCGTGCAGTATTTAATTAATTTCTCAGTTTCCAAGAGGATTAATACCAAACCTTAAAAGAGTAGCTAATGTTTTAAACCAAAGATTATTAGAGTAGCTATATCTGAGCGTTTATAAAGTTTAAAGCGCTGCTTCAAGGTGCGCCTCAATGAGAGTATATAGTGCGGTATGTAGGTCATGATATAGTTATATAGTCGATATAGTATAGTGCGGTGTACTGTACGTATAATAGTAGTTATTATAGCGGTGCTAGGTTAGCGTCGAGGATTAATAAGATTATAATATATAGTATGCCTTTACTTCGTGGCATTCGAGAAGCTTGTCCCTACTACACTCTGGTCGTGTTGAAGTTTAACCCTTTACCAAAGGGAAGGATGAATATAGGATTATTTAGAAAGTAGCAATATTGTTATGTGTGCTTGCTTCAATGGTTGAAACAAAGGGATACAGAAAGCTAAATGATGTAAAAGAGAAAGTGGTGCGTTGTTGCAAATTGTGTATGTGTATTGAAAGGAATACTGGTTGAGTAAGTTCTGCATTCCTTGACGGATGTGATCCTGTGTGTACTGTGTTGGAGTCTATGGCGGTAATTGTGGGTGGCGTGGTGTGTTGTGTGTACCTGGACGAAGTGTTCCTAATTGGTTAAATTTAAGGTTTGGGGGAAAGGGGTCAGGTTTATTGGTGGGTGTGAGTTAGTGGGTCCCTCTGGGTGGGCGAAAATATTGAAAAGTGCGGATTTTGGTCGGATAGATCTGAATGAGGTTTGGATGGGGTGAGTAGGTTAAGCGTTCAAGGATTTTGTTGGTGGCTTAAATGGGTGGGTACTGTGATCACAAGAAAGGGACTAGTCAAAAAAAGGTGGCTATTGGGATGTCCAGGGAGAGAGTAGGAGAACTATGGGGTAGAAGGTGATTGATTAATGTGAGAAGAGAGGTATGTGGGCAAGTAATACTTTTTAACCACAGAGTATTCTAAGTCACAACACCTTAAGAGTTGGGTGTACGGATAAGATAGGGTGATGAAGTGAAAAGTATAATTGAAGTTTTGTGTTGGTGAAGAAGGAGATGTTGAAGTATGTGACTGGATGATCTAAAAAGTGAGGGGTTCAGTGAATTGGATTTTCGTGCACTTCCTAGTAATGTTTTAATATAAGTAATATATAGTTAGTGAGGCTCAGATTTGGAAGAGCTAGGAGAGTGATTTAGGAAGGAAGTGGTGTTAGACATTTAGAGAGAGATTAAGTTAACACGATACATGATTGCTAGCAAAAGCTATTAATGAGTCGTGTCATTGCGCATAATCAGTTGAATGTGAACAAGATAAAACTAACAAATATGGATACAAATGAAGGAAGGGCGAGTTATATTTTGTGCAAAAGTAAGAATGTGGATGTGCTAAAATAGGAAGTAAGAATTAACTACTCGATGGTGGAATGAAGAGGTGATGCAAGCGGTAAAAGTAAAAAAGCGTGGTTAAATGTACTAAAGCAATGATGAGGTTTCGAAAAGAAAGTAGAGTTTGGAATTATATAAGGAGGAAAAAAAGGAATACTAAAGGTGGCTACGTAGAGAAAAATATAGTAAAGGAACGTTTTGACAGAGGAGATTGGGTGACTTACAAGGAATAGGAAGCTCTACTGGAAGTAAGCGCGAAAGGTTAATTATTTAAGGTCTTAGAAAATTAATTAATAATGATCATGGGGCTCATTCGTAAACCATATAAAATGATATGATGGGAGTGTGGAAGGAACTTCGAAAATCTCATAAAAGCAATTGGCAGCAATGAAGAGGTTAATAGTGAATGTGTGTGGTTTGTGAGAAGAAGAATATTATTTGTGGGATTAAGTTTCAAATTTGTAAGGAGTGGTAAAAGTAGGTAAGAGGTAGATTGAGAAAAGTTGAAAGAATGGTAAATCTGTAGGTATAGTTAGATGAAATTTACTGGGGAAATGATTAAGAACGAGGGCGATGATGGCGATTGATGGCGATTTTGGAAGTGGGAACAAGTTTATGAAGTATATTCTGAGGATTGAGAGTAAGAAGCATTGAATATAATACCCTTAGTATATGGAGTCAGTGGTATAAGGCTAAGTAGGAATTCATTTGGATTTAGTTATTGAAGTGCTGTAGGGAAGTATATATGAATGGTATTGCTTTGGTCGAAAGAGATGACCATCGAGTTGATCGAAGGACTGATTGGTGAAACAAGGTGCGTTTAGGATTGCCCAATACTGGATCAAATCTTTACATGAAAGCAAATATTGAAAAAATGAGAGAGAAGAAGAATTGTTTGTTTTATGATTTGCAAAGGCCGTATGAATAGACTTAGATAGGAAGCTACTAGGTCTGATTTTATAAGGAATGGGAAGTAGCAGAAAAGAGTCGTTTATACGAAGCATAATCTGTGCTTAGGTTACTGGTAAGAGCAGTACAGCGAATGTCGTACTATACTAAAGAATTCTGCGATACTGTTCGATGGGACGTTCTTCTAATATCTAGAGACTATACGAAAGTCTATAGTTCAATTTTTACAGAAGACTCTCTTGTAATGGTCCTAATAGTGCAGTCAAAAGAATTTTGTTCTTTAATATGCTCTATGGTGAATCATATCTCGTTAACAAGGATTGCACTGACAGGACTTGACCTTATCTATTTCTTGAACTACGCTGACTCTTTCACAAAGTGATATAGCTCTTAGAATAATCTATGGGATCTTTCATATATGTAAGCATGGTACGATGGCGACGGCTATTCTATACGTTGTACCTGAAGAAGACTTGAGGTAGCTAGTATTGGATAGCTGTATAAACTGTATAACTTATGTAATACTTGAATATGTCTAGATTGTATTACTATTTCTCTACTGCCTTGCAGTCTTCTTGGCATTAACCATCTTTAATTTCCACTAATATGCCACGTTGAGAAGACAGAGTGAAGATTTGAGGGCTTGTTTGTAGATTGCTAGAGTCTAAGTTCCGAGGTCTTAGAGCGTTCACGGCAAGCTATGTAATATGAGAGACCATATAGATAACCTGCAGTGAGGCGAAACGTTAGATTCAATGTAAGATCATGCATAATCATTAGTTCAACTATGAGATAGAATGTTTCTATTTCGTAGCCGATTGGAGTCTTTATTTTACTAAGAATCTTACAAATATTCAGAGATGTACATTCATAGCAAGGGTTTGAGCACTAAGTTAGAAACTATTGTATTTAGCATGCATTCATCAGGTAATCCATCTAAATAAAAACAATGAAGGGCCGCGAGATATATAAGAAAAGAAATCGAGAGATATATTTGCATCAGAGTGACATATTGTTGGCTCTTGTTTAAGTCAAAATTAGAGAGAGACATTTGATGATGAAGCTGATCAGACAGTAGACAGCAGAGACTCACGAACTACGCACCTTGTCAAAATCCAGAGAAAGAAAAAGTTATGTCTGATGACTCCAGGCTCTAAAATGACCTCCTGAAAAGAATTCTAGCAGCTATTCTGAGACTACAACTGCATAAACTTCTAGTTGCTAAAGTAACTGAGAGAGACTCTTCACTAATCCCTTGATATATTTGATGAGGACTCCCCGACACGGAGTTCCCGATAACCAGGTTCTGCTTACGTGGGAAAAGTCTAGATATAACTAAGGTGAGCGCTTGAGACGCTTATGACGGCAAGCTGTGAGGGCATCTCCTGAGAACCGAGAGAGATCTTTTCGGATTTCGTTGCGAACACAGGACAGCTTGCGAACCAGTGTCCAGGGCCTTATTAATAGAACGTGACTATGGACGGCGAGGTCGCTTCGAGTTGTCAAAACAGTGAGAGCGATCATGAGCATAGCGGTCCTCGCAAGCCTACTCTTACAGAGAGCAGAGAACGATCCGAGAGAGTACATCGACTCAAAACACATGGTCTAGTGAGTGAAAACCGGCGGAATAATAGCCATGGAGAGTGAGCAGAGGAGTCTGTCGAGCGAGCGAGAGGTGAAGAATGGGTCTATTCGTTTCGTCCATGAATCACGGCTGCTATACAACTGCTCGCGCCAGGCTTAGTATTGGACATTCTCTTGTTCTAACCGAATCGACTTGAACGAAGTGCTCGCATAACGTACCTAATTAAAGCGCCCTCTTGTCGAGGGCAGTCGAACATCAGGCGACGAGCAGGTACTATGCAGCCGATACTTTACGCAATTAGAGACTACGTATGGTATATCCAATACCCAGTGGTCGGCGCAACAGTGCTCACAACTTATCAATTGGTTGTCGGTTCGAACCACTGCGAACATGCTTTGCATCAGGTTAAGTAACTAAGGGTCTTCTCCGTAACACTCGAACAACGGGCATTAAGTAGCAAAAGATTAAGCAGACTGCGTAATCATGTATCTCCAAGCTTAACACTAGGAACTCCTCGAGTCAGCCGAACCGCGCGAACGGATGCGCGCAGTGTACATTTTGTATCTTCTACGGTTACAAGTCACAAGGCTCCAGCAAACACGGAGGTCCTTTAACTTAATATGACTCGTTATTTTGAGATTACAGAGAGCGGATTCGAGACTGAGAAACAGAGAACGAAAAGTTAGCAAAAGACCACGGTTGACACATATTAGTAAAGTCTACTAGTAAGAATAGGCTATCTATAACAGGAGGCTTAGGAGCATTACTCATATAGTTTAATCTATATTAGCGACCTTAAACACGGGTCGCTTAAAAAACGGTTGCCACTTATGTCAAGACGAGATTGGCACTTCTGGAGATATACTTGAGAGTAATCACGCACGGGGCTTGAATAGAAATATGGTACAATGGCTCTGTGTAAATATACTGGGTGAGCTACTGGCTTGATGTGAGCATATTCAAATGATCGTTAGAATTTATTGATCAGTATAGTGTGAGACAGTGAATCGAAAAGAGCCCGTCGCGCAACTTATCTAGCGCTCCTATATCGGAAATAAGGTATACTAAAAGATAGCATTTTAATTAGAATGCAGATACGCGGAATTCGTATCTAGTTGATTTTAGATGAAGATGACAGAAGAAGGAGTTTAAAAAATGTATTCATTGCAACTTGAATTAGATGAATTGTTGACGAATTTGTGATTTCAGAATTAACATTATCTTGAGTAATACGGTAAAAACATCAAGATAATCATATAGTGGTAAGGACGACAATAAATGCCATCTAAAATAATCAATTGTAAAAGTTCACATTACGCTATCATAGTCATTATTTTAGATTCTTGGTGAGAGAAATCAGGGGAAATTCCAATTAATCTAAAAAATCAACTTGGAAAAAGATAATAAACAGATTGTTTAAAGTTGAGGAGCTAGAGCGAGTCATAAAATATGTGAGTCTATTTCTCCTTATATATATAGGTTAATTTAATATAAAAGTTTATAATATAAGAACTATGAGTTTGATACATGGACCCTAGACTAGAGAACAACTTAGAAAACTGCAAAAAACTCAGATAAATAGAAAGATATTTACTTGGCCTAGACAAATTAAATAATTATTATTATTTATATATTAAATTAACAAAGATGTTAATTAGCCACAATGAACTAAATTATTTAATATTAGAGCCGGAAAATTATTTGAATTCAATTATTTGTTATAGTTAATGTAGATTTATAATCTTCTATTCAATTAATTCTTGTGATTCTTTATTATAAGATCATAATTTATATAAACTAGAGATAACAGGCCTATGAGTACTCGTTCTGATAGTAGCTCGCTCCACTATCCGCATATATTGAGTACAATTCTCGAGTAACGAAAAATATTCACAGTCATATATGAACGTAGCCGGCTGGTTTTAAGTATTATAGACACACGTAAACGCTGTCGATAAGCCATAACAGCACCGGTAATTAAGCTATAATAATAGTATCACTTGACTTATGTATTGGTAGGAAATCCAGTGGTACTTTCTGGAGAACGTGTATTAATCGAGCTAGGACTTCAGACAATGGATATTCATAGGAACTACGTATCTCGGAAATCAAGGAAGTACTCGTTATTAACCTATAGGGAGTATTTGCATCGCTCGCCACCTTACATTTGTTGCACACTGCTGTATGTCAACGTAACATGTGCACAACGTGACGTGTCACGTTATAGGTGCGGCATGTCTTTAATTGATCAATATAGTTAAGCAGGCTAGTAAGGATAAGAGCCACACGGTATATATCATCATATGCAATCAGTTGAGGAGATAGAACGTATATAATAAGTAAAAGTCATATGGCCATGAATTAACGTTAAAATTTAGGTTGATATTCAATAAATATATAGAAAGGTGAGAGTAAGTGTCTATATTGTTATTATTCACTAGGCTTATATAATAATATAAATATTAAGTTAGTGTATTGTATGCGGTTGCTATCAAAGGATGTCCGTACAGAGAGTGAAAATAAAGAGATGAAAAGGAGTAGAAAGAAAAAAGAAAGGAGGAAGAAACATTTAAAACCCATTTTATTTTTTAATCATACAGTGCACAGGCTGACCAGATACATGTCACATTCAGTTATATATAGGGATTTGAAAGAGGAATGATGCATGGATATAGATTGTATGTAGAAAGTCAACAAATTCGAGTGAATGTGGTAGGATTAAATGTAAGCTAGCGTATGCGATCACAATAGAAGAATCAGATAGTAAGGGTATAACATAAATAGATAAATATATGGAAGGTAAAAATTTACATAATAAAGGTATTAATAGAAGTTAACTAGAATATAAGTAAGATATAGTATAGAAAGTATAATGTAAGGTGAGATACTAATCTGACTAATTATATCTTAAGAGTATGATATATATATATATGGAAGGAGATTAATTGTATATTTGGATTATTAAATAATTTATACTAATTATTAATATGGTTATAATTATATAACATATATAGTAGTATTGATAGTGTTAGCATAATATAACGGCTATAACCCAGGACATTCTCTTATTATAACTAAACAGCTCAATTAGATATAAAACAGTCCTGATAGTGATCCAAACCTTATAACTACAAGATCATAGGATGAAAGATTTTTACGGTTACAATCCCACTTTAATTATACATAAAGTTACTATAAATAATAGATTTTTGTGGAAACTTCGTCATCAACGCTCAACACAAGATTGTCTCTATATAACTCTTAAAACGCCACGACCGAAATGCTTATCCTATCTCATGCTGAGACTATGCGAGCTATTAGAAATTACCTATAACTTTAAGATATGAAAAACGTAAGCTATCATTATAATTTAATATATATATTGAAGCTGATATTTATTTACATTCCAGCGTTAAATAAAATTAAGAAACAAACTATAAAACGTGTGGTAAATGAGTTTTGCTATAATATAAAAGATCTTGTTTTAATTGATTAAATAATAAAAATGTCTGTATCCTTTTTGATGGAATAGCGTTATAATATTAAAAGTTCATAAATAAACTTTCTCTATGTTTTAAAAGATAAATTCATTTTTTTTTAATAAAATAGTTTGCTTGTGTGCCTATTTAATTATGTGTAGATTAACTAAAGATTGTAATGTCTATAGTATAGTATATTTTTATCATAATGTGTAGCTCTTACTGGCATTTGCTGATCTTACAACAACAACAGAATGAAAAGGAGGAAATTATTAACCATAAGCCTTGTATTTGCGGACGATAGATAAAAAATAATATTTCTATTTAATTAAATACAAGGGAAGGTGAATAGATTCCAATGTAAGCTTTACAATACCCTATTAGTATAGAAACAAAATAATCTCCTAACACATCTCCTTCATTGGGTTTGAATTGGTGTAGTTTAAAAACAACTTAACGCTGTCTTGTGAGATTTACAAGGTCAGTTTCTGCCAAACAACAGGGAACTAAAGCTAATTATAGGGCAAACTTTTTGAGTCGCTTCTTTGGGTTCTTACGATCTCATCTTTCACTTCTTCGGCTCAGTATATGCTTCAATCTGAGGTGGAAGGATCAATAAATTAAAATCTTGGGATTTCAACAATAATTCACTCTCGTAACGAATATATATATATATTAAACGTAATTGATATAAATTATTATATAATTATATAAGTATATATATATAATATATAGAGACATATATACAGTTCACGGTATAATATAAGCTAAGGTGATAATTAATAACATAATAATAACATAAGATGAGTATAGGTAAGTATATACATAAGTATAAGTATATATAGTTTTAATAGTATCTTAATGAATCTAGCTGAGAGTGACATATAAGATTATAAGGTAGTATAGATACTATGGGTTCAGGATTCATTACTCTAAGAATTTTAGACATATAAGAGTGTACAGTTTATACGTTGATGTGTATTTGTTAGATTTTACGGGATAATCGGGGTGCAGACCACGGGCAAGAAGCACATTCCCTGCAGATTATGATCCTGTATAAGTGCGAAGAAACTCAATATGTGTTGGCAGAGATTTATTACATAAGTATAGTGGTAACGTAAATTTAGGGAAAGGTATAATATGTAAGGTAATGTGTATAATGCTACACCGCAAAATGGTGAAATCTCTGAGCATATTAGTATACACATAAGAAAATGATGAGCAAAACAACTATAGCTCTTGGCACATTCACCACTTCTCGGTTTGTTGTCTCTGTGTAGCCGTTGCGTAGTTGTGTGTTGCGTAGAGTCAGTGTGTCGAATGAGCGAGTATGACGTATGTTGAGTGGTGTGTTTGGTTGGAGTGTGTGTATGCTGATGTTAGTGTGTTGTGTGTGAGTGTGTGTGTAGCTGTGTGTGTGTGTATAGAATGAGTATAGTGATTTAGTTTAGTGTATTGTGGATGGTGTCTGAATAGTTTTTGTGATTTTGAGATTGTGTGGTGTATTGTGGATGTTGCTCATCTTGGAGCGTTGTTGTTATGTTATGTGTCGGGTGATGGTGTGTGTGCTGGAGTGGGTTTGCGTGTTGTGTTTTGTGGGTGTGTGGTGTGTTTCGTGGTGAGTGTGTGTGGTTTTAGTTTAGTGAGTTGATGTAATGGTTTAGTAAGGTGTGTTACGCTTTGAAGAGGTTCCGTTGTAGTGTGGGTAGAGATTAACAATAATACAGAAAGAACGAACTTGAGTCTAGCTGACCAGAATTTCAAATCACTTAGGATTGCAAGAAATACTATATCTTAAAATAGTCACCCTCATACTAAGTTTAAAATTATCTCTTTATTTAAAAAAAAATAAAGAGAACTAGATTAAAATATAATTAAATCAAAGAATATTATTTCCATATATTTCTCTCATCTATATATCAATACTTATTGTAGGAGAGATAGCTTCAAATTTTGATTTCAATTAATATCCTTAACGCTTCATTTAATAAAATTAACTTTTTGTTCATCATACTTCTATTTTAAAAAGAAGTAAATATTCCGAAAGCAACAACCAGAAGAAACGACCCAGTTATCATACTTGCAGGTCTCTTCCGTCTCTGTCTTGGATATTTAAATGTAAATTAATACAAGTCAGATTTAGAGAAAAATTTTATTGCGTATCTCACACATAAGTTCGTATAGTTGCTAAATGAATTTCATACATATTTTCTTTCTGAGTCCTGTCACCATGAAAAGAGGACAAACATTAATGTAGCTTTAGTTAAAGGAAGTCAAGTTCGCCAAAAGGTCGAAATACAATTTCTTCACGCAGTGGTTGAACATATTTTAAAAGGAATATTGTTTCAGAATTTTTAGACTTTATTTGAAATTACATTAAAACCTTTAGAAAATTAGGAAATATATAGTATAGAACATGAAGAAAAGTATGAACGAACTAACTTTGTCAAAATCTTTCAATAATTGACATTTAACATTATAGGTAACTGTAAAGGTTATAAATACACATATCTGGAGTACTGACCAAAAGATTACAAACTAGTGTAATTATGAAACAGGGCTTTAGTATAAATGTAAAGAGAACCAGCACTATAACGTCAAAATACTATCATAAGCATAGTGTATTATTATGAGCGCTCTCTGTAACATGATAAATTTCACAGTGTGTATGAATATAAAGATATAATTATGAAGCTAAGATATTAAATATACTGAAATAATTAATCTGGTGTAATTAACCACTTGACTGAATGATTTATATAATATAAATGATAGATATTTATAATATAAATTATAGTATATTTCATTGACGAATAGTTGCATCTATTTGAATAAGTTAATATTTAAATATTATTTGTTGCAGATATACCTAATCATTAGTATATAATAATAGATCATACTATATAAATAATATAATATTATATATATTATATTATATTATATGATATATATAAATTAATATATATATAGTAATTAACTTGTATAAAATTATACTAAAAGAATAAATCAGCACAGTGGTACGTTCACGGTAAACTCATGGAATTAGAGTATAAATAATGTTAATAAACACACTATTGTCCTATGATGTGTAGGTTATTGTGTGTGTGTGTAGGTGTTGTTATGATTTGGTTGTGTGTGATGTGAAATGTTATTTAGAAGTAGCAGTAATGTTCCATTGCCTATACAAAATATCCTGCAACAATTGTAACAATACAAAAATGAGTCGAATGGAGTAGAGTACAGTGGATCTAGGAGTTAATACGAGAGTAAAGCAAATAGATCTCTTATAACCTTATTTAAACCTTATTGAAATTAAGATACTTCCTCTCACGTCCCTCTCCTATATATTTGTGTGCACATAGTGTAATATCAAAAACTCACTTAACTGATTTTATTGTAAATAATTTCTGAAATGTTCTAGGAACTTCTTTACACTTTGAAGTTTTACAATAATAAGTTAAACAAAATTATAATCTTGTATTCAGGAAAGATCCGAGAAAGGGGAAAAAAAAGATTACCGAGAAATAAAAGTTTGAGTTGTGAGTTTCGAGAATAGTTATGATGCACGATCAGATTCTACAGATTTGAAGCATATAAATTGTATGTTCAGAGAATAACGTCAGCAGATTACGAAGATATATAGTTGTGTTTCAAAGATTGCGTCATAGCAAATTGAGAAGATATAAGTTTGTGTCAAAGATACTTAGAATAGCACAGATTTTCGATAGAATATAATGTCGTTGTTCAAAGATTAGTCATATAGTACAGAATTCGAATATGTTTAGTAGTTCTACAATTATCTTCAAAGCAATACATTTTCAGAAGATATAGCCTGTGTATTCAAGACTTGCAGTATTACAAGCAAATTTCGTAAGATTTAGTTGTATTTTCTACATAGATTAAGATCAAAGAATTTATTAAAGAATATTTATTATGTGTTCAATAGTAATTACAGTCAATGACAGATTTCTGAATAAACAATTGAAGATAATTATAAGACTGATTTCATACATGAATTTCTATCAGATATTACTGTTAAATTTGTCAAGAAATTACTACATTTACTCAATTTCTAGAAGTAGAAGTTGTGTATTCTCACAAGATATTCGTCAATGACAGTTTTTCAAATAAAATATTAGTTGTGTCAATAGAGATAACGTCAAGAAGATTCGAGAAGAATAGTAGTTAGTATTCCTGAAGCTTCTGATAATTCCAGTATAGCTCAACAAAATGAATTCTTTAATTCCAGGAAATTGGTTAACAGATTATTTGAAAGATTTAATAGCTGTGTCAATTGAATTGCGTCAGAGTAGATTTCGAAGTTATATTAAGGTTGTGTTTATCAAGATTACGTCAAGTCAGTTTTCAAAGTATGATGTTTATGTTCAGATCAACGGTTCCAGTACAGATTTCGATATATATTAGTGTGTTCAAAGATTATGTCAAGCAGATTTCGAGATATAGCTGTGTTTCAAGATTACGTCAAGCAGATTCGAGAGATATACTGTGTCATATGGATTACGTCAAGACAGATATATGAGGTATTTTGAGCATTTAATAAGTATTAAAAATTGTAGATATTGTTCTTTCTAGATACCAATTAGTAAATTATGAGTATAAATATAAGATTGTAACCTTTTTAATCACTATAATAGTTATACACATACTCACAGCTTCATACTATGTACTTAGTGAGAACTACGTAACATATTTCTACTAGAATTAAAATAAAAATTCAATAGATACATTCGTAGGTATAAAAATGAGGATAGTGCGCTCTGAAAGTTGATAAGGTCATGATGGAAAAGTACAAACATTTGGGGATAGCAAATAACTTTTAGGAAAATCTCTAGCAATCAAAGCCGTAATTGCAGCAGAGGTAATATTCGTTGAAGCAGCAGATATAGTAGCTGCCGTAGTTGCAGTAGTAGCATAGTATGATATAAGTCAAATATCACTCTTATTAGTATTTGTATTATATATATATATATATATATTTTATATATATTATATATATATATATATAATTATATTTAACAAGTTTGAGAGAAAACGTGTAAAACTATCTCTATAATATCTTATAAATAATTCTATATTCAATTAACTATAAAAATTATATTTTAATAATATATTATATATATTTATAGTATATTTAAATATATTATTATCATCTATATTAATAATAATAATATTAAAATATATCTATTAATATCTATATTAATATATATAATAATTATTAACATATCACTCAGGGGAGGAAATACTGGGGGTATACTAAAAAGAAGGGGAAATTTTTAAAGAGATATGCAGGGGAATTTTTGATGGAAAAGGGAGAAAAAAAAGGGAGAAGTAGGAAGGGGTACAAGTTTCTATTCTCGAAATATTTGAAGAAAAAAGGGACTTGGCGATGACATCAAAAGTCTATGTTTATTAAAAATTTCGTAAACATTTACTGGTTAGGGGAAAGAAAGAAGAAGATATATGAAAAGGAATTAAAATGCAATAGAGAGAAGGTGGATAAGAGGTAAGAGAGCGAAAAGAAGATGCGCAATGAACGGTAAATAAATGGATTAAGATATAATTCGGAGAGAGTCCCTAAATAAGTGAGGCGAGGTGGTTAAGTCGGAAAATATTTTTATATCAAAGAAAGAACTAATTGTTTACACTCTTGACAAGCCAATGTATTATGGTTTCTCTCTCTCTCTTCATCTCTCTTCTCTCTCTCTCTCTACTCTCCTTCTCTCTCGGTCACGTCTCTCTCTCTCTCTCTCTCTTCTCTCTCTCTCTATCTCTCTCTTCACTCTCTCTCTCTCTCTCTCTCTTCTGCTCTCTTCTTTCTCTCTCTCATCTCTCTCTTCTCTCTTGCTCTGTCTCTCTCTCTCTCTCTCTCTCTCTCTCTTCCTCCTGTTTCTGTATTCTTCTGCTCATCTCTCTCTCTCTTCTCTACTCTCCATCTCTCCTCTTCCCTCTCTCTCGTTTTCTCAACTCCTCTCTCTCTCTTATACTCTCTATATATCTCCTTTCGATGTCTTTACTCTATCATACTTATTCTACTATCTCTATATATAGTTACTAATATTTCATTTCTACTTCTCTATTTCCGCCTTCAACTTTCTCTCTACTTTTTACCTTCTTATCTTTCTTCTTTATAGTATATTATCTCTTCTCTTCATTCATCAAATCGTCTACTTTCCTCAATTCATCTCTACTCTCAATTCTATCTCTCTCTCAATATATTCATCTCTCTCTCTCTCTCTCTATTACATATCCTTTATTTTGAATAAAACTCTTATTTCACCTCTCTCTCTATCTCTCCTCTCTCACATTCATCTTCATCTCTCTATCTTACTTACTGATCTCTATATATCTCCCTCTTTTACTTTTTCTCTCTTCACCTAACTTATAAGCGTCTACATCTAAAACGATCTTTCCTAAACGATTAAAACTTTTCGTGTTCCCACGAACTTTAGTGTACAACGTATTTTCTTAAAGGTTTATATCTAATTAATATATATATAAGCTGGTAAAAACTAATTTCAGGGGTGGTGGCAGTGTGTGGATAGTTTTTCTATATTAAACAGCGCAAACAAAGTTCTCAGAAATAACAAATAGATACTCGCAAACGTCTTTATATACTTTTTTTTGCTTCTTTTTATATTGACACGATCTTAAAAATTTCATCGAAAGTAATAAGTATGTGGAGAATCTAAATTCGAATATACGAATGGTCTAAAACTCATTCATAAAGCAATTTCAGATATGAGAAAACATTTATTATAAAAAATATTATACAATAAAAGTTACATTCAAAACGCCCACAGTATCCTAAATTTTTTTTTTTTAATATATTATATAATATATATTATATAGTATATATATATATATATATATATATTACATATTATAATATATAATATATTATAATATAATATAAATAATAAATTAATAGAATATATTAAATTGAATAATATCATAATTCATAATATATATCTATATATATATTATATATATCTAAATATTAATATATTATAATACATAGAAAAAAGATGATGAAGAATCCGTTTTATAATTGAAAACAATAAGTATAAAATACGTATGATATCAAGAAGTAGGGAGAGAGAAGAAGAGAGAAGAAAGTGGAAAGAGTATGAGAGCAAGAGGTAGAAGAGAATGTAAATGAGAGAGAGAGAGAGAGGCGAGAGAGAGAGTAAGAGAGAGAAGAAGAAGAATAAGATGGAGAGAAACAGAATTGGCTTCAATGACGATTGCTATATAACAAGTTCTTGCAACATTTCCTTCAATCTTTGAGCAAATCTCGTGAAATTTGAAGAATGAAGTTCGACAGCGCCTTGTTGCTGTGTTAAAGGTTTGTCGGTGATAATGTATCAATTAATAGAATGTATCAATATGCAAAATCACACTCTCTTCTCATGCTACTATTCTATACTCTTACACTCTTCTACTAGTTATATGATATTCATATCCGTCATTTATTTATGATATATCATATATGATGATTATATATAATATATCATATATATATCTAAAAAAATGTCTAATTTTTATATCTTATAATATATATATATATTATATACTTTACTATACACTATATATATATTATATTGACTATTAACTTATATATATATACTCGCTATATATATAATATATATATATATTTATTATGATATTATATATATTATATATCATAGTCATAATATATTTATTAATACATATATATATATAATAATATATATTATATAATAGTAGTATTTATATACGTATATATATATATATACTTATATAATATACTATATATATATATATATGATATATATAATAAATATATATATATTCGATTTTTTAATAATCGTATATATATATCATATAATATTAATATATTTATATATAATATATATAGTATATAATATATATATATATATATATAATATATACTATCTCATGTATGTATATGATATATATATAGTATATTATATATTGTTATAATACTTTATTCATATATATATATATATATATTACTGTATATAGTATAGCTATATATGATTATATAGTATCATATTTATATAATGTATATTATTAATATATATTTATATATCCATTATATATATATATATATATATAATGTATATATATATATATACTACTATCTTATACTATATACTATAGATACTAATATATATTATAATATATATAGTTATATCTACTATATATCATATAAATATATATATATACTATATATGATATTATATATATAATATATATATAAATATTAGTATATATATACTATATACTATATCTATATAGATATATATTGATATAATATAACTAATTTCATATATCATCATATATATTAGTGATATATATACATATATATTGTAATATATATTATATATATATAATTATAATATAATCATATTATTATATAATTGGAATAGGAATAGTATTCTCTGAGAAAGGGCTGCCTTTTAATGTGATTTAATTTGAATGAACTGAGGGTCCACTCTACTAACTGATACTTCAATAGAAGAAGTATCGGGAAAAAATCTTAGTTTTTGTTCTGACCTCTAAGGCAGGTAAGTAGTTCCAATGCTTTTTTATGCGCGCACGCCCCCAATGAAAAACAAAAATAGGATTATCATCCATCGCTACCCCTTCTCCTTTCACATATATATATAAATATTTATATATATATATGTATATATATATATATATATACCCGTACCTATATAGTACATAATCTATATATGATCTATTTATATATATATATTATATAATATAC
>JABUQX010030906.1:0-20000 GCA_015478945.1 Trachelipus rathkii
CTTCCTCTGAGAGGAACCGGGGGTGAGGACAAATTTTATGTCCACTTGTCAAATTGGAGGGTTTTTAGTTTATAAGTATTATTAAGGTTAAATGCATGTTATTACTATAAGTTGTTGAACGGTTGTGGTGTGGTTGGGATGTGGCTTTGGGTGTAGTATTTTCCCTTTTAGTTGTAGATTTTGCGTAAACTAAATTATGCTACCAGTTATCTTGACATGCTAGAGTGCCTTCTGTGGATTTGCATGACATGGTTTGTTTTGGTTGCATTTTTGTCCTCTAATTGGCTTGAATCTTTCTGGCTCACATGCTTCTCTCGATTGGCCTCCATGTTCGTTCTTCTCTCACCTGTTTTTTCTATCTTTCTAATACTTCTATAAGATCGCGAATGCTTGACTCTCTATATCTATCCATATACTAATATATATACTATATCATTATATATCATATATATACAATTATATAGCATAATATTACTATATATATACTATATATATATATCCTACTCTCTCTATATACCTATTTAATTATTATCTATATATCTTACATATTATATAATATATATATATATATATACTTTGCACGTCTACTTACCAAAAAATCTCCAAACTGGAAATATATTACCTAGGAAAAAAATTGTCAGCAGTCCAAAGATGGCAGAGGATTCTTTTTTTTTTCTATCTTCATTTATGTGCGTGTAAGTGAGTGTGTGTATCGTTGTGTGTTGTCGGTTAATGTGCGTGTGCGTGTGCGCTGTCTGTGTATGTCTGTGCATGTGTGTGTGTTTAGGTAAGCGTGTGTGTGTGAATGTGTGCTTGTGGTGTTGTTTAAGTTTTCTCTTTGCCAAAGATACGTATTCCTTCATCTCCATTATCTTAAATCCCTGAATAGGTACTTTTATCACACACACACACACAACACACCACACACACTCTATACCACACACACACACCACACATAATATATATATATATATTATAATATATATCTATTATTACTACTATATATATTATATATATATTTATCTCTTCTCTATATATTATATATACTTCTATTATTCATTTTATATTTTATATTTTATTTTATAATATATTATATTACTATATATATTTATATATAATTAATGTATATTATATATACTCTGGGGAGGGGCTAAGAATACTCACTGATGTTTATTAGTGTATAGTTTTATATATATAATATTATATACTATATATATATATCTATACATATTATAATATAATATATATTTACTTATATATCTTCATATATATTCTATATATATATATATTATTATTATATATATATATATATACTATATATATATCTATATATTATATATTATATATATATATTTATTATATATATCCTTACATACTATATATATATATTCATGTATTATTCTTAATTCGTGTGGTAATTCCGTAGTTATCCGCATTGCATCTTGCTTCTTCTTTGCTTGCCTAACGAAAACCTTTGCTGGAGGATATATTGGCAGCCTCTTAAATAATACAACTGGCAAGCTTTTTAGGCCTATTTATATATAATTATTATATATATCTATATATATATATATAATCTCATTCTACATGTTACTACTTATCTATATATATATATATTCATATACTATATATATTATATATATATGTAATCTTATATATATATCTATAATATATATATATTTATTATATATATATATATATATACTAATACTATATATTATATACTAGTTATTACTCTTATAACTATATATATCTTACTATATATATGGTATATATATATATTATATATATATTATATATATACTATAATATTAGATTAGATATTTAGATTTTCATATATATATATATATATATATATATATATATATATATATATATATATATAATATATATATTATTTTACTATATTATATATATATATATATATATATATATTTAAAGATGTAATCTATTTTTATAAGAATAATGTGAAATCTGTATATTTACTCCCAACACGGTATAAATACATATATTATATAATTTATTTATATCTATTTATATTCTCTGAATCTCCGACCGAATTGTGATAGTAGGGCTGACCGACGCACCAGGTTCGGTGCGGTGCGGTGTGGTGCGGTGCAGTGGGTGGTGAGATCATTTTGGTGCGGTGCGGTGCGGTGCGGTGCGGTACGCCAAACAAATCTAGTGTACCGGGGCGGTAAAATTTTTAAAATATAGGGGTGCAGTGCTGAGCGCTGTGGGCATTGATACAGAGGTACGAAACGGTGAGGCAAAAATGACTTTTGGTGCTGTGCGGTGCGTGATGCGCTTACTCTGTTGCGGTGCGAAAAAATTCCGGTGCCCGGCCAACCCTATGTGATAGCCTGGCAAAGCGAGCTTCTCCGAGTGAAAAAAAATGATAACTCGCAACTCTTATAAGATTTCGTACTAGGCCGTGAGACACGAGCCTTGTAGCATTACAGTTGTCACAAATATGTTTATATCTATTACAATTGTATATATATAGTCGTATTTAGTATTTTTAAGTATATTTTGTACTGTATCTTTTATGGGGTCAATTGCAGTGGTACTTTATCTTATATTATTAAACCCATAACACCATAGAGGCCAATCCTGTAATGGTGATATAAATACCTTTCAATACCAACGTCGAGTTGAATCTGTATTTAGAATATAGTTATACTAGATAAGTCATTATCCGTCCAGATGCTCAGGTCATCCCTTTTCAATAATAATCAGATAGTATTTGCTCTATGGTGGTAAAACCCAAGAAGTAAAAAAAGATAAGTAGGATAAAATCATTCAGGTATCCATTATAGAATATTTTTCGATACTTTAGTGTCTCATTTATATAAATGTGGTATATGAGGAGGTGGCGGGCATTTACATTTATTATATAAATTTAAATAGAAGAACTGATCGCGGATTTTTGGAAAGTTTAAGAACTTCTATACAATAACTGCAACACTCGGAAAGGAATGTCTAGACGAACTGTTTTTAACTATGTTCTTCTAAAATATGGTTTAGTTACCAATTAAAAATCTTGTGCCCTTGTATATATACGGGGATACTAGTATGAGCTGTTTGGCCTGATACGTTTAAACGAAAGGTCTTCCAGAGAGTAAACAGACTAAAAACATGTTTTTCATGCTCGTAATATATTACTTCTTTCGATGTTTTTTTAAACGTCCATCATTTTCTATCTCATTGAGGATAATGGAAGGATCAGAAATGCTTCTCTTAATACGTTGGAGATAAATGGTATTATATTGTCGGAAGACAGATAAGCTGTAGAGAGCGCTTTGATAGTTATTTAGGCATTCCACGTAATCCTCTCATGAGAACTTGTGCTCATGCGTTGAGAGTTAACATGGAGTATGAACTTATCTTAGCTTGCGGAGATCATGCGCTCATGTGCCATTACATAGTTGGTCGACGTATCAGATGTTCTTTCTCACTGGGTGTAAAGTTGCGTTCAGATTAATCTTAAGTATTTTTAATTTATGAAAAATTCTTATTCAAATCTACGACAATAAACATCCCGCGCAACATTCGCAGGGCAAAGCGCTCGTATGCGGATGCGGAATGCGGATTGCTTTTCCAAAAAACAATGACGCGAGGTAAAGATTTATCTCGCGACCAATGCGCGGGATAGCAGGAGAGACTCTACCTAGCATCACTGGATATATGAACTACATATATAAATATATATATATATTATAAAGAATATATATAAATATATATATAATATATATAAATCATATATCTATATATAACTATATATATATATTAGTGAGCAGGTTAACATCCGCATCTCGCACAATTAATAAAGATTCCGCTACCGCGGATTATCCGCAATCCGCGCTTTTGCCCTCGCGAATGTTGGCGCGGTGTTTATTTGTCAGAAAGATGTTGAATGTTAAAGCAATTCTTTTCAGTGCATAATAAAATAGCTTGAAGATGAATCTGGAAAAAGAAAATGAAAATGTAAATGACAGATTTTGAAGAGCAACTTCATAAGAACACGGTGTTGGACTATTCGCATATCTTAATAGTTATGCAAAGAAGGGAAATCCAACTCAGCTAGAACGGATTAAATAGATTTATACTTTACATGATTGGTTCGTCGCAAATAGAGATGTATAATCTGCTCATAATAACTTCATTTGAGGCTCATCAGTTAACACGACCGAGGTTTCGCTCAGTGTTGCAAGAAGCAGATATAGATGCTCATAATTCTTATTGAATATTTGGAAAATTGAAAAGTAGGCACATTCAGAATATCACTAAGCATGTGCATACATAGCTTTATTGAAACCATTTGAAGAAAACTAATCAAATATAATCACGCCGCCCCTTCTATCAGCTTCTGTCTCTTTTAATTCCAGTAATAATCACACTCTCGCCATAATAGAATTTTGCTCAACGGAAGTCTTATATGGAAACCTCGTTTTGCAATATGCACTATTCGTTGCAAATGAAATAATAAGATGGTTGAACGGAGCTTTTTAAACAAGAAGATGAACATATTTAAGTTAAAGCTACAGAGAAGGTAGAAGCAGATTTTCGACCTCATCTCGAGTTCTGATAGAGAAAGGGTTTGAGAGCATTTGAAGATTATATTATATATATATATTTATATTGACAATTCTAATCATACTACTCTGCTTATAAGTCTTAACTTTATATAAGATTTACCAGTTATAAAGCTAAGTTTATTATTTATATATGTTATTTAATGGATATTTAGGAATCAATGTTAAATCATTTTAACTATTGTGTTTGAAGTTTTGAATAAAAAACTTTCAATCCGAAACAGTATCTATTTAATTTCGCCTAACCCATTTTAAAAGGATATAAAAAAATAACTAATAGCTATACAAGATACCATAAACAACCTTATTTATATATCAAGTAAATTAAATTAACAGATATTCCACTATGGTATAAGAAATTTTCCTTACAGTATATACCTAAGTAGGTACGTGTGATAACTTAAATACACACGCATCTAACAAAATGAATTATGTATAGGCTAAATTGAATTGTAAAAACTTATCTCACCAAGAATAAAACGCTTAGATTACATATATGATTCATGTACCAATATATATCAGTTAGGTGATTGGAATAGAATCATAAAAATGTTACCCACGCATATTGAGTATTAACTATACTTTCTACTAAAGGAAAACTTTTACTCAGATCCGTGTGAAACGGTATATCTGTTTTAAATTAAGCCATCTCATTGAATTAATATGTGAAATAAATAAATTATAGTAATAAATATTATTATAGAAACTCCATTCACTTATATCATTCTATAGTATAAATCTTATTAATAACACATGTTATGATTTGATACTGACACCTATCTCTTTTCTCTCCCTTACAGATGTATATGTAAAGAATAACACGCATTATGTAATAATAAATATATTAACTGGCAAATACGACGCGGGGACATGCACGGCTAAATATAATAATCGTTAATTACTTAGTTATTCCATAAATCAATAATGGTAAGCTAGATTACCTCATCAATGTATTATTTGGTAGGGTGAGAGTGTTAATATTAAAGGCATAAAAATGGACTTATCTGATATTCGTCCCACGCTCATCTCTCACTAGTAACGACTAGCATCGAATGATTAATACCTTGAGGCCTATGTCTCTTCCTAACTGTGTTCCAATAGTGATGATAGCTATATTGATATTATAGACTCTCTCTCAATGCAGCTAATATATTAATAGAGCTCATATAAGTGAATATAATATCAAACTTACTCACTCTTGTGATTATTTTGTTTTCGGGTATTTCAATGGGAAAATGTTTCTTAGTAACCCACTTATACAGGTTGAACTGAAAGCTGCTATTAGTCAGAAAATTGTTGGAAACACTTAAAACATGGAAGCCTTCACAATGCAGAACTTTCAGGTTTAATTGCATTAATGTGTACGAAACATTAGACTCATTTGGATGATGTTACTTTCAAAACTAAATTAACATTTAGTTAGATTTTCCTTCTTAAATGATACCCATCGTTTTCTATAATTGCAGTTTACAGTATAAAATTCATTTAGAAATCATAAATTTTTCTGCCGGACAACGAAATATTTTGCATTAATTAATATAATATCCCCTGTTATTTTTAACCACATTATCAGTAAGGTCAGTAGCTAGCTTTCTGATCATATTTTATTGTCGGAGATTGATTATTAATAGAATATTTTTATGAAATACTTAGATGATAATCTAGTGAATTTTTGAAAATGGTGACAATCGAAAAATACGATTCAATCTTAGATCTAAATAAAATATTATAGTGTATATTATCATAATTAAAAATACCGCAATGCCGCATACCGCTGGATGTTGTATATCAAACATCGCGCATCCGCGCCAGATGCGAAAAAAATGACATCTGCAGCATCACAATATATAATATATATATTCTATATATAATATATAATAGTACTATAATTATATATATAATATATTATATATATATATATATATATAATATATATATAATAATTATATATATATATATATATATATATATATATATATTTGTAAATACCCCTGATATTTATACAAATACAAATTTAATTGCAGGTTATTTATTTCTTAGTATATATATATATATATATTATATATATAATATATATATATATATATATATACTATATATAATTATATTATATTATATATATATAATATAATAGAGGAGAGAGAGAGAGAGAGAGAGAAAAGATTGAGAGAAATGAATTATTAAACAGACTGACCGAGAGAGAGAGGAGAGAGAGAGAGAGGTTTGTACATGTGTGTGTCTGTGTGTATAGTTAGGTGAGGATATGAAATCTCATATGTTTTTAAAACCATTCTTTACAAATGAGAAATCAGGTTAGTTATAAATTATAATTATTATGAAATAATAATTAATATGAATATTTAAATACAAAATAAGGGAAAAAAAACATTGAATGAGTGGTTGAATTTTTTTTTTTTCCTTATTTTCGAGATAAAAAAAAATTATAATCCTTGTTTTTTGGTTTTAAAAAAAAAAAAAAAAAAAAAAAAAAAATAGAGCGATCAGTTTTTCAGTTATTTATGATGACTACAAGTTAGATGTTATTTTGATTACAATAATTAATAAGCAGAAAATTTTCACGCCTATTATTATTATATTATTATTATTATTATTATTATTATTATTATTATTATTATTATTATTAGCAACAATTATACTATTTTGTTATAACATCTGATAAAAAGAAAAATAATAGTTTAAGTAAAGCAGATTACTTAAAAAATAATTCTCATAAGAATTAAAAAAATATTACTTTATTTTCTACTGATATATATATATATATATATATATATAATATATATATATTTGGCGTCATCTAAAAATTATATATATAATATAATAATTATATATATATATAATATATACTATATATATAGATATATATATATATATTATATATATATATATAATACAACTTGTTGACCATTTGGCGTCATTAAAAATTACATATAAAAATATAATAAAATAATTATTAAGTAAAGCGAAAAAAAATTTCGCACAAAAATTCTACCATTCATCTCTCGGATTAATCTCCCTCAAAGAGGGAGGGCGGGTGTTTCTTCGAAAATCATTGTTCATTTTTTATTTGCATACACTCATTAAGTTCTATGTCTATTATATATATATTATTAATATATAGTATATATATTATATTATATATATAATATATATATATATATATATTATTATAAATTAGATTTTCTTTGTCTTCTGGCGAAACTTCTAAGATAGTGAATTTATTCTTTCACTGTAGCTGAAATATATATATTATATATATATATATATATATATTATATATATAATATATAGTATATATATATATAGAATATATCATATTATATATATATATATATATATATATATATATATATATATAATATATATATAACGTAATCAGGTGAGCACCGCGATACTTTTTGAAAGTGTCAGCTATATTGATTGATTACACTATGGTTCTTAAAATTAACTGAGTTATATAGCGATACCACCTATAGTTAAAAAAAATACTACATCTTGGAATAATAAATTTATTTAAAATAATACAAAAAAAAAAATACACACACTTTTAACTATATAACTTTAATATAAAGCTATACACATACTTTTTTTATAAAACATATTGTCAAAGATACTTGCAATTCGAAAGAATTTGTCAGTCAATACAAAGAGAACTAATTGATCTGCATCCCATATTGCCATTAGCATACGGGCGGTAAGTACATCATTTCAATATAGATAAAAATTGGAAGGTTTTCTCCCAAGAGCTTGCATTTGGAAGTATAGGGAATCCACTGCCGTGGCAAACATTGAAATTATTAATAGTTAGAACTTAAAATAGTAAAATTATATAGAATATAAATAAAGAAAAAAAACATTAATTTTGTCAGAGGTTTTCAATAAAGCCTATGCCAAAAGGTAGAAAATTCAAAACACCAGGGGAAACATCGTCGTTGTGTACATATGCACAACATCCTCTTTTGACTGAAAGTTGAGGATGAAGAGAATAAGAGGTAACAGAGTAGGGTACTCTTACCTAAGTTTAAGTTAAGAAGAGGAGGAGAGGTGGTGTTTAAAATAATTAAAATAAGAATTTAGACCGTGAAAGTAGCAGATATTTATGACCGTGTACCTGAATCAAGTTAGGCAATTAATGGTCGCTCCGGTCGTACCACCAAAGGTCTTTAACCCTCAGTTAGTTATGATGGAGTAGGAGTGTATGAGTGAATATTATTTTAAGCCACCTCCTTTGACCTTGTCGAGGCCATGATCATGGTTTTGAAACAAGTGTGTCTTGTGCGTGAAGGATGAAGAAAGGAATGCTTACACTACAGGCATATATAAACACTTCAATGTAGCTTTCAAATCCACTCTGAGTATGCCTACAATGTGTATAAGGTGCAACGGGCACGAACCATTGGGTATTGGAGTGAAAAGGAATATTCCAATTCTTGTTAGCACTTTAAATCTTATCAATCGGAATATTTTATTTATTTCATGTGATGGATGAGCTTCATTTTCGCACAAATTTATTCATATCTTGGTGTGAGATACGTACTATACTGATATGTATAGCTCACTTTCAATTATAAGTTGAACTTGGTTCTTCGAATTCAAAACTAATGCAAATTTTCACACAAAAATGATGTCGAGATGGCAGTACAATTCTCAATATCTTTTCGGATGTAGGAGAAAGTCGAATAGCGATTCATTGTCCTTATTTTTCTTACATTGAATTTGTCTGATGAGTATCATACGTGTTGAAAAGTACATTAATGGACAATAATAGAAAATTTTCCTCTGCAGATAACGATGATTAATTACAAGTTTGATTATATCATTAGGCCACATTCCTTAACAAATCTATTCGACCCTGCAAACAAATAAGGGGATCATTCTTTTCTCTGCTTTGGGAAACTAAACAGTTTAATTTAACCCGCTTTAAATGAATATGATTATTAATTCTCGCAAGAAAGGTTTGAAGTTATAAATCAAACCCACAAAAAATATAAGATTTGTCAAAACCATTTATTCCACATTCAAGTACAAATAATTGCATGCTAAATTAAATTTTAATCCCGAAATGAAACATTTATTAATTCTGTCACTTGAAAAGCTAAAAAGTTAATAAGCGACAGTTTGGTCAAATTAGGTTTTCAGTGCTACTAAAACAATTTTTATGATAAGCATAATGCATATTTGTTTTCAGCTTTCTCCGTCGAATTTTGTCTTTAAATCATCTAAGGAAGGGGAAAAATAATGAAATATTTTTTTATAACTTTCTAGTGTAATTTAATTGTTAATATATATATATATATATATATATATATATATAATATAATATATATTATATATTTATATTATATATATATATATATATATCAATATATATATACTATATATTATATATTATATATATATATATATATATATATATATATTAATATAATATATATATAATATAAATATATAATATAATATATATATACATATATATATATATATTATAATTTATAATTAATATATATATATATATCCATATATATATATATATATATATTATATTATTATATATATAATATATATATATATATATATTTTATATATATATATAATATATATATATATATATATCTATAATATATTATATATATATATAATTATATATATATAATACATTATATATGTATAATAAATAATAATAATAATAATAAAAGTATAGTGAGGATTTATTTAAGAAAATATATTCTTTTTTTCCATTAAAAATTTCACTGTAAGTTCTAAGTACATTATATGCGACATACTATATAGAAAATTTTCCTCTTATGATTATCAATGTTGGACTTTAACACAAAATTTATGTCGAAAGAAATTATTGGTAAAAAATTAGTTTTACAAAGCATAAAATCTTGGTTCTGTATACTTTATATCCTGAGACTTATGGAAAATGTTTTTTATTATTATTTGCAGAAGAGCATCTTTATATAAGCTAGTTAGCTAATATCTCTCTACTATGCCTACACAATCTATTTAACTCTCTCATACATATCATTTTCTCGCTAACTGTGAAATGAATGCACTAAAGTGTATCGACAGGGTTGTTATAATATATTTATAAAAGTTAGATATTAACTCCAATCGCTTTGGACAAAAAGATTTTAATTCTACATTCACTTTCCCGCCTTTTAAGATGCAACGTATTGCCTAGAGCTATAATATTTACCATTATATTTTAGATTCAAATAAATTATCTCGTTTTCAACCCAGTTATAAATCGATCAGTCCATAACTTAAGTCATATTATAGATCCAATGCACTCGTTAGTATAGTAAACGTGGTTAATTATAATTTTTTCTTCCGTGTATTATTTTGTATGTATGTTATAAATTAAGAATACGTGCGATAATTTATTTGTTAAGTATATAGCGAAAGGGAGATTTATTTCACTAATATATATATATTATATATTTTATAGTATATATTGAATGCTAAGGCTTTAATTATTTTCAAAAGTATTCCGGTCACTCCACGCGCTGCACACCATAGCTTAGTAAAAATTTTAATGCATCCTTATAGATAATATATATGCATAAGCTTTATCTCACCACTAATATATCGTAGTCAATATAGATCTAGTAAAAATAAGAACCCGTGAGCATAACACGGAGGTTCTAAATTTGTAATCTTTATCATGTAATATTGAATCCGTGAGAGCAATACCAAGGGAACTTTTTGTAGTCCATTTTTCCGGTAAGGAACTAAATTTGAAAGTGAATATAAAAAAGGTCGGATCTCCTTATATTGAAAAGGTTTAACTAACTAAAATGTTTTAAATATATATAATTTTATTTATTCTAATCTTAATAAAAATTTAAATATAACTAAAAAGCGAGAATAGTGATTAATAATTTAATATAAATGGTTTATTTGAGAAATAAATTACAAACAAAAGACAATATACTATATTCTCCAGGCCTCTATACTCTCTTATCGTATTCCGAGCCGCTCATATAATATATATATAATGAAAGAGGAGTACAACATGAATAATCAAGGTATATTCGCCGCAACAAGGACACCCGGAAGAGGAAAAAAGACAGAGTCTGTCAATGTGCACGATAAACTGTGCATAGCGTGAAAAGAATTACTAAGTATGGTTAATGCACTGACGGGTAAGGCAGAGATAATGGATATCTTGTGAGAAAGAGTCACTGAAAGGAGATATTACGTGGAAGTTAGACCTGCTCAAATATATTCTAGAAAATTCAGGACAGGATCACTCCAATATGAACATGATTGTGTTACTGCGCATCAATGGCTAGTGTACCACGAAAAAAAAGAGACGTGAGCATTATTTGAAAGAAAGACCTCTGCACTTGCGCATAGGTAGATATATGCTCACTATAATCTTCTCCGTGAACATATTCTACGCAGTCAATTTGTATATCTATCTGCTCAATCTGTTAAGAGTAAGTGATTTGTGTGATATATACTATCACTGAAGATTTCCTCGCTAAAAGAATAGAGACTCTGCATCAGGATACTCTGTTGTCATAACACAGGTTTATATAGTGAGTATATTGCCACATGAGCACTACACAGGAGAATTTGCTCAAAGATCTATTATAGACTATATAAAATCATCTGATAGTAGGATAATAAGGACAGTATGTAGAAATATAACGAGTGATAAATCTTCTGTGGCGCTAACCATCTATACTTTCGTTCTATCGTTGAATTGCGATAGATTTGTTGAGTCGAACGGAGTGTAACTCTGTGTCGGAGACTAGTAGGGCAATAGAAAAGCTTACAGACGTACAGGAAAAGCAGCAAACTTGTGTATTATTATCTGAAAAAAGTCATCTCACCGTGAGAGAGAAATAGTGTATGAATCATCAATTTGTAAATAGTAGGAGGAATTATTAGAAAATATAGTGAGGACTTAGAACAAATTAGAAAGGAGTAGGAGAGATGTGGGAGATATACAAGAAACGATAAGAAGGGTATCAGAGGAGACCCTAGGCAAAAGATGGGTAGGAGGAACGAAAAAAAGACACACAAAGTGGTGGACTGAAGAAGGAAAGGAGGCAATAAAGAGGAAAAAGGTATGGATGAGAAGGTGGCTGGAAAATAGTAAACATGATATTCCAAACAAGGGCTCAATATTGTCAGGCACAAAGATTGATCTAGAGACGACCTCGAGAAATCACAGAGAAGAGTAAATAGACAGAGGCTGCACAAAGAGAGAAAATAGGCACGGAAGGAAATGAGAGAGATCGGGACAGAACAAGATATATCGTAAGAGAAGATGTTATGTAGAGACTGGCAATAAACCATAATCAGAGGATCAAGCAGGAAAGTGTGCAACATCAAGGAATAAGCAATGGATACAAAAGATTATTGGAGTGAAATCTCAGTAGAATCACAATTTATACGTATACTATCTGATGTGTGACGAAGCACTTCAGTGAACTGCTTAAATTGTGAATGAACAGGGGCACACGAGAGGAGAAGAAGATAGAGAGGCGAGGATAGTGTGAGAGAATGGGGAGCAAGATAACTCAAGTGAAAGAATTAGAAGGTGGCTCTGAAATGATGAGAAACGACACGTAATGAGTTGATCCGGAAGAAGATGGGATATAACTCCCATAGAATTGATAACAGTCATGGGGGATGAAAGTATATGAATAGGAGAGAAATTTTAGAAACTGTTTAATAGAATGTTGGATTACGAGAGTTGAAGAAACCCACAACGTGTATTGGTTGTAAGTCAAGTTATCACGTGCGCAAATATATAATGGGAAAAGGAATACACAGTGAGACTGTAAAACTTACAGAGGATTTCCTTGTTGAACATCTGGTAAAGCATTTATGAGAGAATTATAAGAGAAAACGCAATTTGAGAATAGGTAGTAAAGCCAGAGTCTAGAAGCGGAGAGCGAGCTCATCGAGAGTAAATATAATATAAATAAACAAGACTATGTCACAACTTGTATACTCTATTCGTTATGAGAATTAGTTGAGAAACATAAGTCTTCAATCGGTCAGATTTAACAACAAGCGTAGACATAATAAACAATATAGCTATTCATACTCTAGATAAGATAAGTCATATTCGATTCAGTACTAAGAGAAAGCTGATGGAGAAGAGTGATTGGTAAGAGAAATATGCAGATGGATAAAATAAGTTGAGAGTAGCATTCCTGAGGAGGGTTTTGTGTACGGAATAAGTAAATATTTAAATGTAAGAACCGAATATTGAGAATATAGGAAATGGTTCGATAGAATGAACAAGGGTTAAACAAGCTGAAGTGTCTTGTCACCAAAATTTTGTATTTGTATTCGAGTATCTGGAAAGTGATAAAGAAGGATGAGTAGAAGATTCATGAGCCTATTTTGACTGTGATATTATATTGCATTATGAGTCGAGAATTAACTTGGTCGTACTGGATTGAAAGAGGGAGACAATGAGAGAGATGGATAGTATAGAAATAAAATATTTGACCAAACAGGCTAGAGGTAATGATAATAATTAGGAGAAGAGGCCAGCTTGAAATAAACACAGAAAATGACGGACAGAGATCAATTGGAGATGAGGATTCAGTAAAGCAGAAATGGAGTTATAATAATAATAATTAATAATAGATGAAGAGATTATGATGAAAGAAGCAATAATAATAAAAACTATTAATATACGTAGAAAACAAGAGAAGATAAAAGACATAACGCACGTAGAAATGAAAAATGTTTATCAGTATAAAAATTGTTTTATTGGCGCGCGTGTTGCATACCTATTTGGAAGAGAGGAGGAAATGTACAAGAGATCACTAGGATACCTCAGTATGGGGGAGCAGTAAGAGCAGTGTATCCATACTGAAAAGATAGACAGAGTGTGGAGGTGAAAAAGGTGATATTTGAAGGTGTGTTAACACCAATTTTACTATATAGAGCAGAGACATGGGGTACGACCACAAGAGAGGAATAGTAGAATACAGTCCGCGGAGATGTACGTTTGAGGGCGATAATGGGAAAGACTAGATGAGACAGACAGAGAAACGAAAGAATAAAAGAAGCGGTTGGAGTGAAGGCTTATATTGAAATAAGATGGATGCAGCCAGATTGAGGTGGTGGGTACACCTCTGGAAAGAATGCAAGAGGGAAGAGTGGCCAAAGAAAAGAGATGGAGTGGAGACCGGAAGAAAACGAGAACGCAGAGTAAGCACAATAGGAAGAGATCGGAAAGATGAGCCGTGGGAAGGTCTGTAGTAGATAGCACTCTGAATTGCCGTCGATGCAGGAGCTGAGGAAAGATAGATGGAGTTTTGGGAGATAGAGGAAGATTCAGAAAAGTGCTGGCCCCGCTGACAGGGTCTTGACCCTTCCTGGAAAAGGGCGTCGCGTTTGACCGCACATTATCCTGGGAGTGGTTATTAAAAAAAATATAATATAATTTGTGGTAATGTATGATAATTTATAAACGACGATAGAGGAAATGATAGTTGACATATACTATATATACTTATATTATATATATATATATATAGTAACTATTATATATACGTATATATATATCCATATTATACTATAGTAGCTATGACATACTAGTCTTATTACTAGATACGTAATAATAATAAAAATATAAATATAAATACTGATATATATATATAAAATATATTTAAGTTAACTACCGATAGTAAAAAATAGTCCCATATGACACCAATAATACAAGTTTTCAAACAAAATTAGGTTTAATTTGGCCCCTAAAAAAAATTTCTGTGTGCATATACATAGAAAAGAATTAGCCCTTTTTAAAGAAGAAATATAACTTTCTTGCTTAAAATCAGTTTGTTTCCGAAGTATTACTTTGGTATGTATGACTAACAACTCACACTGGTATTGACCAATTGAGGTTTCTATGTAAACCAATTGCCTCCGTGGCATATTTTGCATAGATGATCCAATTTATACATTATATTTATTATATTTACTTATCGTGAGTAAGTAATACGATATAATAATCTAGTAGTATTATTACATGTAATATAAAATATATAATAATAAAAGTATGAGAATTATCTAATAATTGGTATATATACTATTATAATACTTACGAAAAGTATGGAGTGATTATTATGGAAAATTAAATCGAAGAATCACCTACGTCATATTACGTATCTATATAGAAATAACTTATAAACTAGTATATAATACTATATCCTAACCGCGCAAAAATTAAGCCCCATATCAATTTTAAACCGTATTTGTACATTTCTCAGTAAATTAGAAGATTAGTTTCTATAGTTAATTTTAATCGTGATAAGCATAGAGCCTGTCAAGAAATATAATACTAAGCAAATTATAAATAACTATGGAAGATTGGACGAGCCCTCACTCCAATTCATAAGTGAGAAGAAACAAAACGAAGTAAACCTCCACACTAACAAGAAAATTTATAATAGAATATAACGGCTTATTACATTGAATAGAGGCTCTTCAATGGCTACAAATATTAAAGCCTCGCGTCCACAGGCAACGAACATTTACGAATGGCTTTAATAAAAAGCCTCCCAGGCAGCGAAGTAAAAATATAAATCTTAGTTCCCTACGAAAACATCGGGGTTTGACGTATCCTGTATGAATGCAAGAGTGGAAAGTTTGAAACAGCATATTATATGTGTTTCAATAACTGTCTATTTTTGAGTTTAGGTGAAGGGTCAGCAGTATAGCAAACCAGATCGGTAGAAAGGTTCGGAGGGATATCTATACGCGATTGTCGACTTTAATTCCCGCAGTAAATTTAAACACCCGTTCACTGTTCTGGTCTTTCGCCAACGTAGTTAGGTTGGAGGAGAATAAACCTAAAAAAATTCCTATCCTTTACGTTGCCAAAATGGCACATACTAAGGCTTCTGTCTTCAATCGGTTAGAGCAAACGATATACCTGGTGGTTAGTCTACCACATACAATCATTACAAGATTTTGTATTATCATAACAAATCATCACCGAAAGCACCCACTGGCATGACAGGCGAGCGAGACAACGTTTTAATTAAGAGCTGTGCCAGTTATAGGTATACCACGCTTTCTACAGAGAATAGTCTTGAAGTATGGTTGGAGTCCACGTTCCTTGGACAGTTTCAAGTTATGAGCTGATAACACAGTGAGGCTTGGTTGAGACGTTCTCCGGATAGCAAATGAAGTGAGCGGAGCTCGTTAAAGACATATATTGTGGTATGCATTGTTAATAAAAATTATTATACCTTGCGAGACTTCAACATCATGAGCGATATGACAACCATTATAGCGAACTTAGTAAAAAATTGCACGGCTCAGGCACCGCTTGACTCGCAATCAATATATTGTCGAATATGCTAAAAAAAACACAGACGAAAAAAAAAACAGTAAAAAAACGAAACCTGACTCCGGCTCAGGCTCTACTCCAAAATCAAACTACTCCAGGCTCCAGGCTCACCCAACCTTGTGGCGACCTTTTTAACGTCTCAGGCTTTGACTGCGACTCCGTAGTCTGCTGAAGTCAGCCAACCAACCACGACCATTTTGTGAGACTCGCAGATCCAGTGGAAGAGTCTTACGAGAATCTACATTTGCGTCTATTATGCTTAGCAGTGCGACCTCCTAGCAAAATAAATATCATACAGTCATTTAATATTTAATTTGAGTATAACCATTGTGAGCGATACTACCATTATCTGAGAGACTCGTGCGATAAAATCATGACTAATGTTGGTCTGCGAGGTCATATTGAAGACGGGGACGAGACAACAAAGTAGTCTTATACTATTATTTCGCAAAGTCTCGCCTAACATGTGAAATGGTACCTTACCGAATTTATAGACTCAAGTGTCCCGTTTCCAACCATACCCTTGAGAGTAAACATATATGACAGACCAACACGCAGTTCTAATTGTCCATATTTTTAGATGAGATGTTTTACAATGACCTTATGCACACATTTTACTTATAGTCTGCTGCAATATCAGAGTATATACTGCCATTATTTATATGTCTTTCTATTTCATTATAAATCCCAATAACCGTTGAAGTTTGATGTTTTCATATGAGGTATATATATAAGATAGTACGGTACGTGAGCAGAGCTCGTAACGGGCTACGTTCGAGACGTTATATCACTGATACAATTAATAAGCTTTAATGAACGTCACCCCTATAAAAAGCTAGATAAGCTATAGAAAGGAGGGCGAAAACTTATAATATAAACGTATAAGATTCGACGATAACTAGACGATATATTATATCTTACTATGATAATATGAGTAGATAACATATTTGAGTTAATATATACCCAAATACATCTGCATTATCAATATTCAAATATTCATATTTACAATATAAACAATAACATAGGATGTAAAATTCTTTCACATAGACGAGAGGAGAGAGAGAGAGAGAGAGAGACCGCGACAGGCACACACACCGACAGCCACACAAACAGACAGACACAACAAACAGCAGACACACAAACAGAGAGAGAGGAGACCGACAGGCAAACACACAGACAGAACAAACAGACAGAAAGACAGACTACAGAGAAGAGAGAGAGCAGACGACAGGCCACACACACAGACAGACACACAAACAGCGAGACAGCACAAACGACAGACACACACCCAAAGAGAGAGGAGAGAGAGACCGCGCACAGGCAAACCAACAGACAGACACAAGAGCGAGGTATCTAGCTGACACACAAACCACAACAGACGACAGAGCAGAGAGAGAAGAGAAGATTCAAAATAATTTTAAGAACCACAAATAAAGCTAAGGAAGTAATACACTCTACCTATTCCAGGAGTTTTCCATTTGTAATTAGACAAATGGTTATATATAAAATAAATCCAACAATAGAAAAAGATACCAATAATACGTATTCTATTTTTTGACTTGATAAAATCACAAACCAGGAGTCAAGTTTGAACACGAAATACGACCAATGCCGGGCAATCAATAAGTCTATTGAGGCGAATATAATATAATAATATGGCTACTAGTAATTATGATAAAACGACGGGCAAGATATAAGGTATCACTAATAAGCATTATAAGTATACTATATATTATATAATATATATATATATATATATAATAATATAATATAATATATAATATTATAATATTATATATAATATATATATATATAATATATGATATATATATATATATATAAAAATATAGCACTAACACCTAGTACTTAGCTAGTTCAGCTATAATATGAGTAATGACATATTATCAATATATTGAATAGTCATACACGTACTGAAGCCTCTATATTATAATATATATAATGTAGAGTAATAATAATATCAGATATATGGAGTAGAAATATAGATATTATATTATAATACTTATACTATATATTATAAAATGCCCCCTAATAATGTCAGAGTACTGAAACACGTAATCAGATGAATAATATATAGAATATATAATATCTATAATTTCTATAATGATGATATGAGCGGGGAACGCACTCGAACTGAAGATAATAATTTACTAGGGAGGTTTGAACTCGACGGAATAGCTCAGGGAATACATATACCAATATAATCTATATATTATATATATATATAATATATATTATATATATTATATATACAATATATATATTATAAAAGTAAATATATATACTATATAATATATATAGTTATGATAGCAGCTTACGCTATAATGGAACATTATATTATCTCAAAGTAGTACTTATACAAAGTAGCATAGCAATAAAGATGACTAATAGAGGGAGCTTCACACACCACGCGATGATATCTATAATGATACATACGTATATATATATTATATATATATATATTATTAGGTACTATGTATTATATATATAGACACACTAAAGAAATCTCTATAAGAGACTTATATATCTCGGCGCTATATATATATATCCTGCTAATCTCAGATATAAATATATAATATAAATATAATATATATATAGATATATTTATATAGCTAGTATTAACTATAACTGTATCTACATACAGACTATATGTGTAGACACACACTAATAGAATTATATGTTGCGGATATGCAGTATGAAAGCTAATTGCTATAACCTCCTTTTACCATTGAATTCAAGTATTTTAGTATACGGTAGGTCATGATCTAATTAAGATTTATAATTTAAAGTGCCTTATATCCAAAATAGGTCATTATATAAGAAACTGAAATAATAAAATTTGATGTTTTGATACAAATAATACTATAAACTATTTCAGAATTATTATTATTATTATTATTAATATTTTATTATTTTATTATTATTATTATTAATGATCATCGAAGAAACTGGTAACTTACTAATATTATCAATTATTATTATTATTATTAATTATTATTATTATTATTTATTATTATTATTATTATTAT
>JABUQX010030907.1:0-31495 GCA_015478945.1 Trachelipus rathkii
CATACCTACCTTGCCTGCCTACCTGCCCTACCTGCCTGCCTGAATGCCTGCCTGCTTATAACAAATATTTCTATATATTTTTGGACATTTTTCATGTCCCATTTTTACGAAATAAACAAAAAATTTGAACTCTGGGATTCATAAGTTATGTGATACATTGAATTTATATTCGATAGCTATTATAAAAAAGGTAATTGGGAAAAAAGAAGTAAAACGTGAAATAAACACTTTGTATGAACTTAAATAGTAAATATAACATCGATATGTAGTTATTTCAATGCCTGCCTGCCTGCCTGCCTGCCTGCCTGCCTGCCTGCCTGCCTGCTGCGCCTGCCTACCTACCTGCCTGCCTGGCTTCTGGCCTTATTTCAATGCACTGCCTGCCTGCCTGCCTGCCTGCCTCCTTCCTGCCTCCTTGCCTGCCTGCCTGCCTGCTGCCTGCCTGCTTGCCTGCCTTGCCTGCCGCCTGCCTGCTGCCTGCCTTGCCTGGCCACCTGCCTACCTGCCTGACCTCCCTGACTGCCTGCTGCCTGCCCCTGCCTGCCTGCCTGTTTGCCTGCCTGCCTGCCTGCCTGCCTGCCTGCCTGCCTACCTACCTGCCTGCCTGCCTGCCTGCCTGCCTGCCTGCCTGCGAATAACAAATATTCTTATTATTTTTGGGCCTTTTTTCATGTCCCATTTTACGAAATAAACAAAAGATTTGAACTCTTGCTTCATACGTTATGAGATACAGTGAATTTATATTCGATATCTATTATAAAAAAAGGTAATTGTGAAAAAATAAGTAAAATCGTGAAATAAACACTTTGTATGAACTTAAATAGTAAATATAACATCGATATGTAGTTATTTCAATGCCTGCCTGCCTGCCGCCTGCCTGCTGCGAATAACAAATATTCTCTATATTTTTTTTTGGGACATTTTCATGTCCCATTTTTACGAAATAAACAAAAGATTTGAACTCTGGGATTCATAAGTTTTGTGACAGTGAATTTATATTCGAAAGCTATTATAAAAAGGTAATTTTTGAAAAAAAAGAAGTAAAATCGGTGAAATAAACGGCTTTTGTATGACCCCAAATAGGTAAATATAACTCGATATGTAGTTATTTTTAATGAACTGGCCTGCCTGCCTGGCCTGCCTTGCCTGCCTGCCTGTTGCCTTCCTGCCTGCCTGCCTGCCTGCCTGCCTGCCTTGCTGCCTGCCTCCTTGCCTGCCTGCCTGCCTGGGCCTGCCTGCCTGCCTGCCTGCCTGCCTGCCTGCCTGCCTGCCTGCCTTGCCTTTGCCTGCCTGCCTTGCCTGCCTGCCTGACCTGCCTTGCCTGCCCGCTGCCTGCGAATAACAAATATTCTTATATATTTTGGGACATTTTCCAAGTCCCCCACATTTTACGAATAGATTTTAGCGGAGGCATGCATTTGCAGATTTGAACTTTGGGATTCATAAGTAATGTGATACAGGTGAATTTATTTTCGATAGCTTTATAAAAAGGTAATTGGAAAAAAGAAAAGTAAAATCGTTGAAATTAAACACTTTGATGAACTTAAATAGTTAAATATAACATCGATTATGTAGTTTAGTTCAATGAACTGCCTTGGCGAGAAATCTGCATGCCTTTGCCGTCCTGCCTTGCCTTCCCCCATGCCTGCCTGCCTGCCTGGCCTGCCCTGCCTGCCTGCCTGCCTGCCTTGCTTCGCCTTCCTGCCTGGCTGCCTGCCTGCATCCTGCCTGCCTTCCTGCCTGCCTGCCTAGCCTGCTGCCGCCTGCTGCCTGCCTGCCTGCCTGCCTGCCTGCCTGCCTGCCTGCCTGCCTGCCTGCCTGCCTGCCTGCCTGCCTGCCTGCCTGCCTGCCTGCCTGCCTGCCTGCCTGCCTGCCTGCCTGCCTGCCCTGCCTGCCTGCTTGCCTGCCTGCCTGCCTTTACCTGCCGCTGCTGCCTGCCTGCCTGCCTGCCTGCCTGCCTGCCTGCCTGCCTGCCTGGCTTCCTGCCTGCCTTGCCTGCCTGCTTGCCTGCCTGCCTGCCTGCCTGCCTGCCTGACTGCCCACCTGCCTACCTACCTGCATGCCTACCTGCCTGCCTGCCTGCGAACCACCAAAATATTCGTATTATATTTTTGGGACTTTTTCATATCGCCATTTTACCGGAAATAACAAAAGATTTGAACTCTTGGATTCATAAGTTATGTGATACAGTGAATTATATTTCGATAGCTATGTGATACAGTGAATTTATATTCTATAGCTATTATAAAAAGGTAATTGTGAAAAAAAGAAGTAAAATCGTGAAATAAACCCTTTGCTTGCCTGCCTGCCTGCCTGCCTGCCTGTCTGCCTGCCTGCCTACCTGCCTGCCTGCCTGCCTGCCTGCCTGCCTGCCTGCCTGCCTGCCTGCCTGCCTGTCTTGCCTGCCTGCCTGCCTATCTGCTGCTTCCTGCCTGCCTGCCTGCCTGCCTGCCTGCCTGCCTGCCTGCCTGCCTGCCTGCCTGCCTGCCTGCTACCTGCCTGCCTGCCTGCCTGCCTGCCTGCCTGCCTGCCTGCCTGCCTGCCTGCCTGCCTGCCTGCCTGCCTGCCTGCCTGCCTGCCTGCCTGCCTTGCTGCCTGACTGCCTGCCTGCCTGCCTCCTGCCTGCCTGCCTGCCCTGCCTGCCTGCCTGCCTGCCTGCCTGCCTGCCTGCCTGCCTGCCTGCCTGCCTGCCTGCCTGACTGCCCACCTGCCTACCTACCTGCATGCCTACCTGCCTGCCTGCCTGCGAATAACAAATATTCTTATATATTTTTGGGACATTTTTCATATCCCATTTTACGAAATAAACAAAAGATTTGAACTCTGGGATTCATAAGTTATGTGATACAGTGAATTTATATTCGATAGCTATGTGATACAGTGAATTTATATTCTATAGCTATTATAAAAAGGTAATTGTGAAAAAGAAGTAAAATCGTGAAATAAACCCTTTGTATGAACTTAAATAGTAAAGTATACATCGATATGTAGTTATTCCATTTGCCTGCCTGCCTGCCTCCTGCCTGCCTGCCTGCCTGCCTGCCTGCCTGCCTGCCTGCCTGCCTGCCTGCCTGCCTGCCTGCCTGCCTGCCTGCCTGCCTGCCTGCCTTCCTGCCTGCCTGCCTGCTTGCCGCCTGCTGCCTGCCTGCTGCCTGCCTGCCTGCCTGCCTGCCTGCCTGCCTGGCATGCCTGCCTGCCTGCCTCGCTGCCCGCTTGTTGCCTGCCTGCCTGCCTGCCTGCCTGCCTGCCTGCCTGCCTGCCTGCTTGCCTGCCTACCTGCCTGCCTGCCTGCCTGCCTGCGAATAACAAATATTCTTATATATTTTTGGGACATTTTTTCATGTCCCATTTACAAATAACAAAAGATTCTGAACCAGGATTCAATAAGTGATGTGATTACAGTGAATTTATTATTCGATACCCATTATAAAAGGTAATTGGGAAAAAAAGAACAAGACTGTTAATAGAACTGTTTGTATGAAGTCAAATAGTAATTATAACATCGATATGTAGTTGCCTGCCTGCCTGCCTGCCTGCCTGCCTGCCTGCCTGCATGCCTACCTACCTGCCTGCCTGCCTGTCTGCCTGCTTGCCTGCCTACCTGCCTGCCTGCCTGCCTGCATGCATGCCTGCCTGACTGCCTTCCTGCCTGACTGCCTCCTGCCTGCCTTGCCCTGGCCTGCCTTTGCCCATGCCTGCTGCCTGCCTGCCTGCCTGCCTGCCTGTCTGCCTGCCTTCCTGCCTGCCTGCCTGCCTGCCTACTTGTCTGCCTGCCTGCCTGCCTGCCTGCCTGCCTGCCTGCCTGCGAATACCAAATATTCTTATATATTTTTGGGACATTTTTCATGTCCCATTTTACGAAATAAACACAAGATTTGAAATCTGGGTGTCATAAGTTATGTGATACAGTAAATTTATATTCGATAGCTATTATAAAAGGTAATTGTGAAAAAAGATGAATAATCGTGCCTGCCTGCCTGCCTGCCTGCCTGACCGCCTGCCTGCCTGCCTGCCTGCATGCTTGCCTGCCTGCCTGCCTGCTTGCCTGCCTGACTGCCCGCCTGCCTACACACCTGCATGCCTTCCTGACTGCCTGCCTGCCTGCCTGCGAATAACAAATATTCTTATATATTTTTGGGACATTTTTCATAACCCATTTACGAAATAAACAAAAGATTTGAACTCTGGGATTCATAAGTTATGTGATACAGTGAATTTATATTCGATAGCTATTATAAAAAGGTTATTGTGAAAAAAGAAGTAAAATCGTGAAATAAACATTTTGTATGAACTTAAATAGTAAATATAACATCGATATGTAGTTATTTCAATGCCTGCCTGCCTGCCTGCCTGCCTGCCTGCCTGCCTACCTGCCTGCCTGCCTGCCTGCCTGCCTGCCTGCCTGCCTGCCTGCCTGCCTGCCTGCCTGCCTTGCTACGTGTGCCTGATGGCCTGCCTGCCTGCCTGCCTGCCTGGCCTGCCTGCCTTGCCTTCCTGCCTTCCCTGCCTGCCTGCCTGCCTGCCTGCCTGCCTGCCTGCTTCCTGCCTGCTTCCTGCCTGCTTCCTGCCTGCTTCCTGCCTGCCTGCCTGCCTGCCTGCCTGCCTGCCTGCCTGCCTGCCTGCCTGCCTGCCGCCTGCTTCCTGCCTGCTTCCTGCCTGCCTGCGCCTGCCGGCTGCCGCCTGCCTGCCCTGCCTGCCTTCCTGCTTGCATGCATGCCTGCCTGCCTGCTAATTGCGTGCCTGCCTGCCTGCCTGCCTGCTCTCCTGCCTGCCTGCCTGCCTGGCCTGCCTGCCTCGCCTGCCTGCCTGCCTGCCTCTGGCTGACTGCCTGCCTGCCTGCTGCCTGCCTGCCTGCCGCCGGCCTACCTGCCTGCCTGCCTGGCCTGCCTTGCCTGCCCTTGCTGCTTCACTCCTCCCTGCCGGCGCTGTCCGCTTGCCTGCCCCCCCGGCCTGCCTGCCTGCCTGCCTGCTGCCTGCCTGCCTGCCTGCTTGCCTGCCTACTGCCTGCCTGCCTGCCGTGCCTGCGAAACAAATATTCTTATATATTTTGGGACATTTTTCATGTCCCATTTTATGAAATAAACACCAGATTTGAACTCTGGGATTTATAAGTTATTTGATACAGTGAATTTATATTCGATAGCTTTATTATAAAAAGGTAATTGGAAAAAAGAAGTAAAATCGTGAAATAAACCACTTTGTCTGCACTACATGTATATAACATCGATATGTAGCTTATTTCAGTGAACTGCCTGCCTGCCTGCCTGCCTGCCTGCCTGCCTGCCTGCGTCTGTACCTGCCGTCACTGACTGTCGCGTGCCTGCCTGGCCGCCTGCCTTGCCTGACCTGCCTGCCTGCCTTGCCTGGCCTGCCTGCCTGCTGCCTGCTGCCTGCCTGCCTGCCTGCCTGCCTGCCTGCTGCCTGCCGGCCTGCCTGCCTGGCCTTCCTGCCTGCCTGCCTGCCTGCCTTGCCTGCCTGCCTGCCTGCCTGCCTGCCTGCCTGCCTGCCTGCCTGCCTGCCTGCCTGCCTGCCTGCCTGCCTGCCTGCCTGCCTGCCTGCCTGCCTGCCTGCCTGCCAGCCTGCATGCCTGCTGCCGGCCTGCCTGCCTGACTGCCTGCCTGCCGGCCTGGCCTTCCTGCATGCAACCTGCCCTCCTTGCCTGCCTGCCTGCCTGCCTGCTGCTTGCCTTGCCTACCTGCCTGCCTGCCTGCCTGCCTGCGAATAACAAATATTCTTATATATTTTTGGGACATTTTTCATGCCCCATTTTACGAAATAAACAAAAGATTTGAACTCTGGGATTCATAAGTTATGTGATGCAGTGAATTTATATTCGATAGCTATTATAAAAAGGTAATTGTGAAAAAAGAAGTAAAATCGTGAAATAAACACTTTGTATGAACTTAAATAGTAAATATAACATCGATAGAAGTTATTTCAATGAACTGCCTGCCTGCCTGCCTGCCTGCCTGCCTGCCTGCCTGCCTGCCTGCCTGCCTGCCTGCCTGCCTGCCTGCCTGCCTGCCTGCCTATCTGCCTGGCCTGCCTGCCTGCCTGCCTGCCTGCCTGCCTGCCTGCCTGCCTGCCTGCCTGCCTGCCTGCCTGCCTGCCTTCCTGCCTGCCTGCCTGCCTGCCTGCCTACCTGCCTGCCTGCCTGCCTGCCTGCCTGCCTGCCTGCGCCTGCCTGCCTGCCTGCCTGCCTGCCTGCCTGCCCCTGCCTGCCTGCCTGCCTGCATGCTTGCCTGCCTGCCTGCCTGCTTGCCTGCCTGACTGCCCGCCTGCCTACACACCTGCATGCCTTCCTGACTGCCTGCCTGCCTGCCTGCGAATAACAAATATTCTTATATATTTTTGGGACATTTTTCATAACCCATTTACGAAATAAACAAAAGATTTGAACTCTGGGATTTCATAAGTTATCTGTGATACAGTGAATTTATATTCGATAGCTATTATAAAAAGGTTATTGGAAAAAGAAGTAAAATCGTGAAAAAACACTTTGTTATGAACCTTAATAGTAAATATAACATCGATATGAGTTATTTCTTTTTCTTGCTCCTGCCTGCCTTCGCCTGCCTGCCTGCCTAACCTTCCCTCCCTGCCTGCCTGCTGCCTGCCTGCCTGCCTGCCTGCCTGCCTGCCTGCCTGCCTGCCTGCCTGCCTGCCTGCCTGCCTGCCTGCCTGCCTACCTGCCTTCCTGCCTGCCTGCCTGCCTGCCTGCCTGCCTGCCTGCCTGCCTGCCTGCCTGCCTGCCTGCCTGCCTGCCTGCCTGCCTGCCTGCCTGCCTGCTTCCTGCCTGCCTTCCTGCCTGCTTTCCTGTCCTGCCTGCCTGCCTTGCCCTTTTTGGGGGGGGCCCCCTTTTGGCCTGGGCCTGCCTGCCTGCCCTGCCTGCCTGGCTTGTCTTTTCTTTATATCTGCTATCCCTGCCTGCCTGCCTGCAAGCATGCCTGCCTGCCTGCCTGCCTGCCTGCCTGCCTGCCTGCCTGCCTGCCTGCCTGCCTGCCTGCCTGCCTGCCTGCCTGCCTGCCTTCCTGCCTGCCTGCCTGCTGCCTGCCTGCCCTTCCTGCTGCCCTCCTCCTACCTCCTGCCTGCCTGCCTGCCTGCCTGCCTGCCTGCCTGCCTGCTGCCTGCCTGGCTGGTTGATGAGGGTGCTGCCTGCCTTCCTGCCTTCCTTGCCTGCCTGCCTGCCTGCTGCCTACCTGCCTGCCTGCCTGCCTGCCTGCCTGCCTGCCTGCCTGCCTGCCTGCCTGCCTGCCTGCCTGCCTGCCTGCCTGCCTACCTGCCTGCCTGCCTGCCTGCCTGCCTGCCTGCCTTGCTTCCTGCCTGCCTGACTTCCGCCTGCCTGCCTGCTTGACTGCCTGCCTGCCTGACTGCCACTGTCTACCTACCTGCCTGCCTGCCTGCCTGCCTGCCTGCCTGCCTGCCTGCCTGCCTGCCTGCCTGCCTGCCTGCTTGCCGGCCTGCCTGCCTGCAAGCCTGCCTGCCTGCTTGCTTGCCTGCCTGCCTGCCTGCCTGCCTGCCTGCCTGCCTGCCTGCCTGCCTGCCTGCCTGCCTGCCTGCCTGCCTGCCTTCCTGCCTGCCTGCCTGCCTGAAAGGCCTGCCTGCCTGAAAGGCCTGCCTGCCTGCCTGCCTGCCCCTGGCCTGGCCTGCCTGCCTGCCTGCCTGCCTGCCTGCCTGCCTGCTTGCCTGCCTGCCTGCTGCCTGCCTGCCTGCCTGCCTGCCTGCTGCCTGCCTGCCTGCCTGCCTGCCGGCCTCCTGCCTGCCGGTCTGTCCGGACTACATGCCTACCTGCCCGCCTTGTTGCTAGCCGCCTGCCTGCCTGCCTGCCTGCCTGCCTGCCGGCGTTGCCTGTCTGCCCTCCCGCCTCCTGCCTGCCTGCTTGCCTTGCCTGCCTGCCTGCCTGACTGCCTTGCCTGCCAACCTACCTGCCTGCCTACCTGCCTGCCTGCCTGCCTGCCTGCTACCTAACAATTATTCTTATATATTTTTGGGACATTTTTTATGTCATTTTACGAAATAAACAAAAAATTTGAACTCTGGGATTCTATATGTTTTGTGATACAGTGAATTTATATTCGATATCTATTATATAAAAAGGTAATTGTGAAAAAAGAAGTAAAATGTGAAATAAACACTTTGTTGATGAACTTAAATGTAAAGTATAACATCGATATGTAAGTTATTTCAATGCCTGCCTGCCTGCCTCCTGCCATTGCCTGGCCTGCCTTGCCTGCTGCCTGCCTTGCCTGCTGCCTGCCTGCCTGCCTGCCTGCCTGCCTGCCTGCCTGGCCTGCCGGCCTCCTTGCCTGCCTGCCTGCCTGCCTGTCTGCCGGCCCGCCAGCCTCCCGCATAAAACCTGCCTGCCTGCTGCCTGCCTTGCCTGCCTGCCTACCTGCCCGCCTCTCCTTGCCTGCCTGCCTGCCTGCTTCCTGCCTGCCTGCCTGCCTGCCTGCCTGCCTGCCTGCCTGCCTGCCTGCCCTGGCCTGCCGCCTGGCCTGCCTGCATTACCTGCCTTGCCTGCCTTGCTGCCGCTGGCCTGCCTGCCCTGCCTGCCTGCCTGCCTGCTTGCCTGCCCTGCCTGCCTGCCTGCCTGCCTGCCTGCTTCCTGCCTCGATTTCCTGCCTGCCTGCCTGCCTGCCTGCCTGCCTGCTTCCTGCCTGCTTCCTGCCTGCTTCCTGCCTGCCTGCCTGCCTGCCTGCCTGCCTGCCTGCCTGCCTGCCTGCCTGCCTGCCTGCCTGCCTGCCTGCCTGCCTGCCTGCCTTTCTGCCTGCCTGCCTGCCTGCCTGCCTGCCTGCCTGCCTGCCTGCCTACCTGCCTGCCTGCCTGCCTGCCTGCCTGCCTGCCTGCCTGCCTGCAAATAACAAATATTCTTATATATTTTGGGACATTTTTCATAACCCATTTACGAAATAAACAAAAGATTTGAACTCTGGGATTCCTAAGTTATGTGATACAGTGAATTTATATTCGATATCTATTATAAAAAGGTAATTGTGAAAAAAGAAGTAAAATCGTGAAATAAACACTTTGTATGAACTTAAATAGTAAATATAACATCTCTATGTCTGACTACCTGAATGCCTGCCTCCCTCCTGCCTGCCTGCCTGCTGCCCTGCCTGCCTGCCTGCCTGCCTGCCTGCCTGCCTGCCTGCCTGCCTGCCTGCCTGCCTGCCTGCCTGCCTGCCTGCCTGCCTGCCTGCCTGCTTCGCAGTAGTTATTTGAATGAACTGCCTGCCTGCCTGCCTGCCTGCCTGACCGCCTGCCTGCCTACCTGCCTGCAGCCTTCCTGCCTGCTGCCTGCCTGCCTGCCTGCCTGCCTGCCTGCCTGCCTGCCGCCTGCCTGCCTGCCGCCTGGCCTGGCCTGCCTGCCTGCCTGCCTGCCATGCCTGCTGCCTGCCTGCCTGCCTGCCTGCCTGCTGCCTGCCTGCCTGCCTCCTTGCCTGCCTGCCTGCCTGCCTAGCTGCCTGCTTGCCTGCCTGCCTGAATGCCTTCCCATGCCTGCCTGCCTGCCTGCCTTGCCTTGCCTGCCTGCCTGGCCTGTGCCTGCTGCCTGCCTGTCCCTTGCGAAATACCAAATTATTTCTATATATTTTTGGGACATTTTTTCATGTCCCATTTGACGAAAGAACACAAGATTTTGAAATCTGGTGTTCATAAGTATGTGATACAGGTAAATTATATTCGATAGCTATTATAAAAAGGTAATTGAAAAAGCCTGCCTGCTGGCCTGCCTGCCTGCCTGCCTGCCGACCGGCTCAGGCCTGCCTGCCTGCATGCTTGCCTGCCTGCCTTGCCTGCTTGCCTGCCTGACTGCCCGCCTGCCTACACACCTGCATGCCTTCCTGACTGCCTGCCTGCCTGCCTGCGAATTACACCAATATTCTTATATATTTTTGGGACATTTTCATAAACCCATTTACGAAATTTTAACAAAAGATTGAAACCTCTGGGGATTCATAAGTTTATTGATACAGTGAATTTATATTTGATAGATATTATAAAAAGGTAAATGGGAAAAAAGAAGTAAAATCGTGAAATAAATAATTTGTAAGAATTTAAATAGTAAATATAACGTCGATATATGGTTATTTAATGCCTGCCTGCCTGCCTGCCTGCCTGCCTGCCTGCCTGCCTGCCTGCCTGCCTGCCTGCTTCCCCTCCCTACCTGCCTGCCTGCCTGCCTGCCTGCCTGCCTGCCTGCCTGCCTGCCTGCCTGCCTGCCTGCCTGCCTGCCTGCCTGCCTGCCTGCCTGCCTGCCTGCCTGCCTTGCCTGCCTGCCTTCCTGCCTGCCTGCCTGCCTGCCTGCCTGCCTGCCTGCCTGCCTGCCTGCTTCCTGCCTGCTTCCTGCCTGCTTCCTGCCTGCTTCCTGCCTGCCTGCCTGCCTGCCTGCCTGCCTTCCTGCCTGCCTGCCTGCCTGCTGGCTCTTGCACTGCTACTAATGCTTCCTTGCAATCCTGCCTGCCTGCCGCCTGCCTCCTGCCTGCCGGCCTGCCTGCCTTCCTGCCTTTGCCTGCCTGCCTGCCTGCCTGCCTCAAGCCCTGCCTGCCTGCCTGCAAGCATGCCTGCCTGCCTAGCCTGGCTGCCTGCCTGCTCCTGCCCTGCCTGCCTGCCTCTTCCTGCCTGCCTGGCCTGCCTACCTGCCTGCCTGTCTGGCCTTCTTGTCTTCAGCCTGCCTGCCTGCTTGCCTACCTCCCTACCTCCCGACGCCTGCCTGCCTTGCTGCCTGACTGCTCTGACTGCCTGTCTGCCCATCTACTTTACTCCCTTCCTCTGCCTGATTGCCTGCCTGCCTACCTACCTGCCTGCCTGCCTGCCTGCCTGCCTGCCTGCCTGCCTGCCTGCCTGCCTGCCTGCCTGCCTGCCTGCCTGCTGCCTGCCTGCGTGCCTGCCTGCCTGCCTGCCTGCCTGCCTGCCTGCCTGCCTGCCTGCCTGCCTGCCTGCCTGCAAGCATGACTTGCCTGCCTGCTGCCTGCCTGCCTGCCTGCCTTTGCCTGCCTGCCGGCCTGCCCTACCTGCCTGCCTGCCTGCCTGCCTGCCTGCCTGCCTGCCTGCCTGCCTGCCTGCCTGAAAGGCCTGCCTGCCTGCCTGCCTGCCTGCCTGCCTGCCTGCGCCTGCCTGCCTGCCTGCCTGCCTGCCTGCCCTGCCTGCCTGCCTTTCTGCTGCCTGCCTGCCTGCCTTCCCTTGCCTGCCTGTCCTGCCTGCCTGCCTACCTGCCTGCCAGCCTGCCTGCCTTGCCTGCCTGTCCTGCCTGCCTGCCTGCCTGCCTGGCCTGCCTGGCCTGCCTGCCTGCCTTGCCTGCCTGCCTGGCCTGCCTGCCTGCCTCCTCCTGCCTAGGCCTTGCCTGCCTGCCTGCCTGCCTGCCTGCCTGCCTGCCTGCCTGCCTGCCTGCCTGCCTGCCTGCCTGCCTGCCTGCCTGCCTGCCTGCCTGCCTGCCTGCCTGCCTGCCTGCCTGCCTGCCTGCCTGCCTGCCTGCCTGCCTGCCTGCCTGACTGCCTGCCTGCCCTTGCTGCTGCCTGCCTGCCCTGTGAATACAAATATTAATAATATATTTTTTTAGGGCCATTTTTCATGTCCCATTTTACAAATAGGTTTTAGCCTGCCTGCCTGCCTGCCCTGCCTGATTGCCTGCCTGCCTCGTAAGCCCTGTTTGCCTGCCTGCTGCCTGCCTGCCTGCCTGCCTGTATGCAATGTAGCTCGCAAAGCGCCGGGCAGGGAGAGAGCGTGCTGCGGTGGGCGCCGTCCAGCATTCCTGCCTGCCTGCCTGCCTGCTGCCTGCCGGCTTGCTGCCTGCCTGCCTGCTGCCTGCCTGCCTGCCTGCCTTTCCTGCCTGCCTGCCTGCTGGCTGGCCTCCTTCCTGCCTGCCTGCATGCCTGCTGTCCGTCGGCCTGCCTGCTTGCCTGCCTGCCTTCCTGCCTTCCTGCCTTCCTGCCTGCCTGCCTGCCTGCCTGCGAATAACAAATTTTCCTATATATTTTTTTTGGACATTTTTCATGTCCCGTTTTACGAATAGTTTTAGACTGCCACTGCCTGCCTGCCCTGCTGCCTGCCTGATTGCTGCTGCTGTAAGCCGACTGCCTGCCTGCTGCCTGCCTGCCTGCCTGCCCTTTCCCTGCCTGCCTGCCTGCCAGCCTGCCTGCCTGCGAATAAAAATATTCCTAATATATTTTTGTGACATTTTTCATGTTCCATTTTACGAATAGGTTTTAGCCTGCCTGCCTGCCTTCTGCTGCCTTTCCTGCCTGCCTTGCCTGCCCTGGCCGCCTGCCTGCCCTGCCTGCCTGCTGCCTGTCCTGCCTGCCTGCCTGCCTGCTGCCTGCCTGCCTGCCTGCCTTCCTGCCTGCCTGACCTGCCTGGCTCCTAGATCACACGCCGGATCTGCCTACTCACCGGCCTGCCTGCTGCCTGCCTACCTGCCTGCCTTCCCTGCTGCCTGCCCTGCCTGCCCTGCCCGGTCTGCCTGTTGTCCCTGCCTCTGCTTGCTTGCCTGCCTGCATGCCTGCTGCTTCCTGCGAATAAACAAATAATTACCTATATTTTATTTTTTGGGGACATTTTTTCACTGTCCCATTTTCACGAATAGGTTTTAGCCTGCGTGCCTGCCTGCCCTGCCTGCCTGCTGCCTGCCTGCCTGCCTGCTGCCTGCCCTGCCTGAATGCTGCCTGCTGCCTCCTGAAATGCCCTCCCTGCCTTCCTGCCTTCCTGCCTTCCTGCCTGCCTGCCTGCCTGCCTGCCTGCCTGCCTGCCTGCCTGCCTGCCTGCCTGCCTGCCTGCCTGCCTGCCTGCCTGCCTGCTGCCTGCCGTCCTGCCTGCCTTGCCATGCCTGCTGCCTGGCCTGCCTGCGAATAACCAATATTCCTATATATTTTTGGGACATTTTTCATGTCGCATTTTACGAAATAAACAAAAGATTTGATCTCTGCTGCCTGAATTTGCCCGCTGCCTGTAAGCGCCTGCCGCCTGCCTGCCTCCTGCCTGCCTGCCTTGCGAAAAACAAATATTCCTATATTTTTTGTGACACTTTTCATGTCCATTTTAAAAAGATAGGTTTTTAGCCTGCTCTGCTTCTGCCGCTTCCCTGCTGCCTGCCTGCCTGCCTGCCTTGCCTGCCTGCTGCTGCCCTGCCTGCCTGCCTGCCTGCCTGCTTGCCTGCCTCTGCCTGCCTGCCTGCCTCCTGCCTGCCTGGCTGCCCTGCTGCTGCTTGCCTTTGCCTGCTGCCTGGACTGCCTACCTGCCTGCGCCGGGCCTACTGTCTGCCTCCAGTGGGGAATCACGATGGCAAAGCGGTCTGCATTCGGCCTGCTGCTGCTTGCTTGCCTGCCTGCCTGCCTGCCTGCTTTTCCCTGGGATTAACAAATATTGCTGATGATTATTTTTTTGGGGTGTACCGGACAGTTTTTTCCTGCTGCCTGCTGCCTGCTGCCTGCTGCCTGCTGCCTGCTGCCTGCTGCCTGCTGCCTGCTGCCTGCTGCCTGCCTGCATGCCTGAATGCCTGCCTGCCTGCCTGCTGAAGTGCTGAATGCTTCCTGCTTCTGCCTTCCTGCGGTGGGCCGAGGTGGCTGCGGCCAAGGCGGGACTCAGGCAGGTCGCGTGCTGCAGGCGGCCGGCCTGGCCGGTGGAGCGAGCGTAAGGGCCGGCTGGCCTGCGCTGCCGCGTGGAAGTGCGGCTCGCGGCGCTCTGCTCGGCGCTGCCTGCGCTGGCCGGTGTCTCTGGGCACTGGTGCCACAATTTTAGGATGCCTTTGGTTCTCCGCGGCGGAGGTGCCTGGCAAGGCAGGTCGACGCCGAAGGCATGAGGCACGTCGAGGCAGGCTATGCTTACTGCGAATAAACAATATTTCCTTATATTTTGGGACATTTTTCATGTCAAATTTGGCAGGGAGGCAGGCAGGCAAGCAGGCAGGCAGGCAGCAGCAGGCAGGCAGGCAGGCAGGCGGCAGGCAGGCAGGCAGCAGCAGGAGGATGGACGCAAGCAGGCAGGCAGGTCGGCAGGCAGGCAGGCAGGCAGGCAGGCAAGGCAGGCAGGAGGCAGGAGGCAGGAGGCAGGCAAGCAGGCAGTTCATTGAAATACCCAATGACAAAATGTTCAAAAATATATAGGAATTTTTGTTCAGGCAGGCGGCAGGCAGGCAGGCATGCAGGCAGGCAGCCAGGCAGGCAGGCAGGCGAAGTGCAGGCTAGGCAGTGAAGGCTGCGGCAGGCAGCAGGCAGGCAGCAGGCAAGCAGGCAAGGCAGACAGGCAAGGCAGCAGACATGTAAGGCTCGTTTCGGGTGGCAGGCAGGCGCAGGCAGGCAGGCAATTCGTAAAATGGGATATGAAAATGTCAAAAAATATATATGAATATTTGTTATTCGCCGAACAAGCAACAGGCAGGCAGGCAGGCAGGCAGGCAGCAGGCAGGCAGGCAGGTTCATTAAATGGGACATGAAAAATGTTCTAAAAATATATAGGAATATTTTGTTATTCGCAGGCAGGCAGGCAGGCAGCAGGCAGGCAGCAGGCAGGCAGGCAGGCGGAAGGCAGGCAGGCAAGCAGTTCATTGAAATTAACCACATGAAAAATGTGAAAGATATATTGGAACATTTTGTTTAGTTCGCAGGCAGCAGGCAAGGACAGGCAGCGGCAGGCAGCAAGGCAGGCAGGCAGGCAAGAGGGCAGGCAGACAGGCAGGGCAGGCAGGCAGGCCAGCAAGCAGGTAGGAGCTGGCAGGCAGGCAGGCAGGCAGGCAGGGCAGGCAGGCAGGCAGGCAGGCAGGCAGGCGGCAGGCAGGCAGGCAGGCAGGCAGGCAGGCAGGCAGCAGGCAGGCAGGCAGGCCGAGGCAGGCAGGCTGGCTGGCAGGCAGGCAGGCAGGCAAGGCAGGGCAGGGCAGGCAGGCAGGCGACGGCAGGCAGGCAGGGCAGGCGGCAGGACAAAGCAGGCTGGGCAGGCATGCAGGCAGGCAGGTAGGCAAAGGCAGGCAGGCCCAGGCAGGGGCAACAGTTATTGGAAATACACCACATGAAAAATGTTCCTAAAATATATAGGAAGTATTTGTTATGCAGCGGCGGCGAGGCAGGCAGCATTCCAGGCCGGCAGCATGCATGCCGTCAGGCAGGCAGGCAGCAGGCAGGCAGCAGAAAGCAGGCAGGCACGGGAAGGCAGCAGGAAGGCAGGGCAGGCTATGGCTAGGCAGGCCAGGAAATTTCAGTGCAATACGGAGGCATCAGGCAGGCTTAAGAAATATTCCGTCAAATGGGACATGAGAAATCTCCCAAAAAAATATAGGAATATTTGTTATTTGCAGGCAGGCAGGCAGGCAGGCAGGCAGGCAGGCAGGCAGGCAGGCAGGCAGGCAGGCAGGCAGGCTGGCAGGCAAGCAGGCAGGCAGGCCGGCAGGCGCAGGCAGGCAGGCAGGGTCGGCAGGCGGGCAAGAGGTAGGTCAGGCAGGCAGGCTAAAACCTATTCGTGAAAATGGGACATGGAAAAATGTCAAAAATAATATATAGGCAATATTGTTGTTATTCGGGCAGGCAGGCAGGCAGGCAGGCTCGCAGGCAGGCAGGCAGGCAGGACAAGGACGCAGGCAGGCAGGATGGCAGGCAGGCAGGCAGGCAGGCAGTCAGGCAGGCAGGCAGGCAGGCAGGCAGGCAGGCAGGCAGGCAGGCAGGCAGGCAGGCAGGCAGGCAGGCAGGCAGAGGCAGGCCGGCACGGCAGGCAGGCAGGCAGGCAGGAGGCAGGCGGGCAGGCAGGCTGGCAAAAAGAGACAGACAGGCTGGCAGGCAGGCAGGCCGGCAGGCAGGTAGGCAGGCAGGCGGCAGGCAGCAGGCAGCAGGCAGGCAAGCCAGGCAGGCAGGCAGGAGGTTTTTTGACTATTCGTAAAAATGGGACATGAAAAATGTCCCCAAAAAATATAGGAATATTTGTTATTTGCAGGCAGGCAGGCAGGCAGGCAGGCAGGCAGGCAGGCAGGCAGGCAGTCGGCAGGCAGCAAGCAAGCAGTCAGGCAGGCAAGGCAGGCAGGCAGGCAGCAGGCAGGCAGGCAGGCAGAGCAGGCGGCAGGAGAGACACACAGGCCAGGCAGGACAAGCAGGCAGGCAGGCAGGCAGGCAGGCAGGCAGGCAGGCAGGCAGGCAGGCAGGCAAGGCAGGCAGGCAGGCAGGCAGGCAGGAAGGCAGGCAGGCAGGCAGGCAGGCAGGCAGGCAGGCAGGCAGGCAGGCAGGCAGGCAGGCAGGCAGGCAGGCAGGCAGGCAGTTCATTGAAAAAAACACATATCGATGTTATATTTACTATTTAAATTCATACAAAGTGTTTATTTCACGATTTTACTTCCTTTTTCCCATTTATCGTTCTATAATAGCTATCGAATAGAAATTCACTGTATCACACATAACGTATGAACCCCAGAGTTCAAATCTTATTTTTATTTTAAGATACCTCTTGAATTAAAGGTTTTTTGACTACAGGTTTTTTATTTTTAGATTAAAGAAATTATCTACTGGTGCTGTGCAGTGCATGCTTCCGCTAAAATCTATTCAGGCAGGCTGGCAGGCAGGCAGGCAAGGCAGGCAGGCAGGCAGACAGGCAGACAGGCAGGCAGGCAGGCAGGCAGGCAGGCAGGCAGGCAGGCAGGCAGGCAGGACTGTAGGCTGGCTAAAACCTATTCGTAAAATAAGACATGAAAAATGTCTTAAAAATATAAAAGAATATGTTATTCAGCAGGCAGGCAGGCAGGCAGGCAGGCAGGCAGGAGGCAGGCAGGCAGGCAGGCAGTGCATTGAATGGCAGGCAAGCAAGCAGGCAGGCAGGCAGGCAGGCAGGCAGGCAGGCAGGCAGGCAGGCAGGCAGGCAGGCAGGCAGGCAGGCAGGCAGGCAGGCAGGCAGGCAGGCAGGCATGCAGGCAGGCAGGTAACCAGGCAGGCAGGTGGGCAGGCAGGCAGGCAGGCAGGCAGGCAGGCAGGCAGGCAGGCAGGCAGGAAGGCAGGCAGCCAGGCAGGCAGGAAGGCAGGAAGGAAGGCAGGCAGGCAGGCAGGCAAGCAGGCAGGTAGCAGGCAGGTCAGCAAGCACGGGCAGGCGGCAAGGCATGGCAGGCAGGCAGGCAGGCAGGCAGCGGCAGGCAGGCAGCAAGGCAGGCAGGCAGGAAGGCAGGCAGGCAGGCTTGCAGCCGGCGAGGCAGGCAGGCAGCAGGCCAGGCTAACTAAAACCTATTCGTAAATGGGACAGTGAAAAAATGTCCCAAAATATATAGGAATATTTGTTATTCGCAGGCAGGCAGGCAGGCAGGCAGGCAGGCAAGGCAGGCAGGCAGGCAGGTAGGGCAGGCAGGCAGGCAGACAGGCAGGCAGGGCAGGTCAGGCAGCAGTCAGGCAGGCATGGCGACAGATAATTGCCGGCTGGTAGGCTTGCAAGGGTGACAGACAGCAGGCAGGTAGGCCGGCATGCGAGGTAATTACTCACTAAGCCTATTCGTAAAATGGGACAGGAAGAATGTCTCAAAATATATAGGAATATTTGTTAATCGCAGCAGGCAGGCAGGCAGGCAAGGCAGCATGGCAGGCAGCACGGCAGGCAGGCAGGCAAGCAGGTAGGCAGGCAGGCAGGCAGGCAGGCAGCAGGCAAGCAGGCAGGCAGGCAGGCGGCCAGGCAGGCAGGCAGGCAGGCAGCAGACAGGCAGGAAGGCAGGAGACAGGCAGGCAGCAGGCAGGCAGGCAGGCAGGGCAGGCAGGCAGGCAGCAGCAGGCAGGCAGCCAGCAAGGCAGGCAGGTGCAGGCAGGCAGGCAGGCAGGCCAGGCAGGCAGGCAGGCATATCAGGCAGGCATACAGGCAGGAGGCGGCAGGCAGGCAGGCAAGGCAGGCATGGCAGGCAAGCAGGCAGGCGGCAGGCATAAGGCAGGCAGGCAATCAGTGCAGGCTAAATAGCTATTCGTAAAATAATAAGACAGAAAGATGTCCCAAGAAATATATAGGAATTTTGTTTTTCGCAGTCAGTAGGCAAGGCAGGCAGGCAGGAGTCAGGCAGGAAGGCCAGCAGACAGGCAGGCAGGCAGGCAGGAAGGCAGGCAGGCAGGAGGCAGGCAGGCAGGCAGTCATTGAAAAAAAACACATATCGATGTTATATTTACTATTTAAACATACAAAGTGTTTATTTCACGATTTACTTCTTTTTCCCATTTTCGTTCTAGTAATAGCTATCTGAATAGAAATTCACTGGGTATCACACATAACTATGAACCCCAGAGTTCAAATCTTTAAATTTTTATTTTAAGATACCTCTTGAATTAAAGGTTTTTTGACTACAGGTTTTTTTATTTTTAGATTAAAGAAATTATCTACTGGTGCTGTGCAGTGCATGTTTCCGCTAAAATCTATTCAGGCAGGCTGGCAGCAGGCAGGCAGGCAGCAGGGCAAGGAAGACAGGCAGACAGGCAGGCAGGCAGGCAAGGCAGGCAGGCAGGCAGGCAGGTAGGCAAGCAGGTAGGTATTCGTAAAATGAGACATGAAAAATGTCTTAAAAATATATAGGAATATTTTTATTATTCGCAGGCAGGTAGGCAGGCAGGCAGGCAGGCAGGCAGGCAGGCAGGCAGGCAGGCAGCCAGGCAGGCAGACATGCAGATAGGCAGGCAGGCAAAAACCTATTCGCAAAATGGGACATGAAAATGTCCCAAAAATGTAATAGGAATATTTGTTATTCGCGGGCAGGCAGGCAGTCAGGCAGACAGGCAGGCAGGCAGGCAGGCAGGCAGGCAGGCAGGCAGGCAGGCAGGCAGGCAGGCAGGCAGGCAGGCTAAAACCTATTCGTAAAATGGGACATGGAAAATGTCCCAAAAATATATAGGAATATTTGTTATTCGCAGGCAGGCAGGCAGGCAGGCAGGCAGGCAAGCAGCCTGCCTACCTGCCTGCGAATAACAAATATTCCTATATATTTTGGGGACATTTTTCATGTCTTATTTTACGAATAGGTTTTAGCTTGCCTGCCTGCCTGCCTGCCTGCCTGCCTGCCTGCCTGCCTGCATGCCTGCCTGCCTGCCTGCCTGCCTGCCTGCCTGCCTGCCTGCCTGCCTGCCTGCCTGCCTGCCTGTCTGCCTGCCTGCCTGCCTGCCTGCCTGCCTGCCTGCCTGCCTGCCCTGCCTGCCTGACTTGCCTGCCTGCGTGCCTGCCTTCCTTCCAACTACTCTGCCTACTTGCCTGCCTGCCTTGCTCGCCCGGCCTGCCTGCCTTGCCTGCCTGCTGCCTGCTTGCCTGCCTGCCTGCGCCTGCCTGCCTGCCTGCCTGCCTGCTGCCTGCGAATAACAAATATTCCTCTGATCTTTCGTCCATGTTCACATAAATTTTTACGAATAGGTTTGCCTGCCCTGCCTGCTGCCTGTGCCTGCCCTGCTTCCCTGCCTGCCTGCCCTGCCTCCTGCCTGCCTGCCTGCCGCCTGCCTGCCTGCCACCTGCCTGAATAGATTTTAGCGGAAGCATGCACTGCACAGCCCCAGTAGATAATATCTTTAATCTTGGGTCGCCCAGAGGGCCGCTGTATGCTACGTAGTCACCCGAACAGTTTCTAGGCAAAGTTTTTTAAAATAAAAAACCTATAGTCAAAAAACCTTTAATTCAAGAGGTATCTTGAAATAAACACCAGATTTGAACTCTGGGGTTCATACGTTATGTGATACAGTGAATTTCTATTCGATAGCTATTATAGAACGGTAAATGGGAAAAAAAGAAGTAAATTGTGAAATTCACACTTTGCATGAATTAAGTAGTAAGTATTACTCGATATTTAGTTTTTTTCAATGAACAGTGCCTGACTACTGCCTGCCTGCCTGTCCTGCCTGCTGCCTGCCTGCCTGCCTGCCTGCCTGCGAATAACAAATATTCCTATATATTTTTGAGACATTTTTCATGTCCCATTTTACGAATAGGTTTTAGCCTGCCTGCCTGCCTGCCTGCTTGCCTGCCTGCCTGCCTGCCTGCCTGCTTGCCTGCCTGCCTGCCTGCAGCCTGCTGCCTGCCTGCTGCCTGCCTGCTTGCCTCCTGCCTTCCTGCTTCCCTGCCTGCCTGCCTCCGCCTGCCTTGCCTGCCTGCCTGCCTTCTTGCTGCCTGCCTGCCTGAAGCTGCCTGCTGCCCTGACCTGCCTTCCTGCTGCCTGCCTGCTATCTGCCTTACGAATAGGTTTCTGCTTGCATGCTGCCTGCCTGCCTGCGAAAAACAAATATTCCTATATATTTTTGGGAAATTTTTTTCATGTTAAAATTTTGGCGAATAGGTTTTAGGCCTGCATGCCTGCCTTGCCTGGCTGCCTCCTGCTTGCCTGTCCTATCTGCCTGTTGCCTGCCTGCCTGGCGCCGTGCCTGACTGCCTGCCTGCCCGCCTGCTTAACCTGCCTAATCCTGCCTGACTGCCTGCCTGCCTGCCTGCCTTGCCTGCGCTGCCTGCCTGCCTGCCTGCCTACCGTGCTGCCTGCCTACTGCCTGCCTGGTTACCTGCCTGCCTGCTGCTGCCTGCTGCCTGCCTGCCGCCTGCTTCCTGCTGCCTGCCTGCCTTTCTGCTGCCTTCCTGCATGTCTGCCTGCCTGCCTGCCTGCCTGCCTGCCTGCCTGCCTGCCTGCATGCCTTGCCTGCCTTCCAGCCTGCCTGGACAAGATTTTTAGCGGAAACATGGCACTCGCGCAGCACAGTAGATAATTTCTTTATCGTAGAAAATTTTAAAAACCTGTAGTCAATAAAGACCTTTAAATTCAAGAGGTATCTTAAAATAAAAATAAGATTGACTCTGGGTTCATACGTATGTGTGATAACAGTGAAGTTGTCTAAGTTGATAGCTATTATAGAATTATACAATATGGAAAAAGGAAGTAAGAAATCGTAAATAAACACGTTGTAATGAATTTAAATAGGTAATATAACATCGGTTATTGTTGTTTTCATGAACTGCCTGCCTGCCTGCCCTGCCTGCCTGCCTGCCTGCCTGCCTGCCTGCCTGCCTGCCTGCCTGCCCTGCCTCTGCCGTGCCTGCTGCCTGCCTGCCCTGCCTGTCTGCCTGTCCTGCCTGCCTGCCAGCCTGCTGCCTGCCTGCCTCCTGCCTGCCTGCTTGCCTGCCTGCTGCCTGCCCTCCTGCGATTAACAAATATTCCTATATATTTTTGAGACATTTTTCATGTCCCATATTTATATTTGCCTCCCTGCCTGCCTGCCTGCCTCCCGCCTGCCGCTTCCTCTACCTGCCTGCCTACCTGCCAGCCTGAATGCCTTCCTGCTTGCCTGCCTGCCCTGCCTGCTGCTTGTCCTGCCTGCCTGCCCTGCCTGCCTGCCTGTCTGCCTCCTGCCTGCCCTGCATGCGAATAACAAATATTTCTATATATTTTTGGGACATTTTTCATGTCCCATTTTACGGATAGGTTTTAGCCTGCCTGCCTGCCTGCTCCTGCCTTGCCTGCCCCTGCTGCCCTTCCTGCCTGCCTGCCTGCCTGGCCTGCCTGCCTGTTGTCTGCCTGCCTGCCTGCCTGCCTGCCTGCCTGCCTGCCTGCCTGCCTGCCTGCCTGCCTGCCTGCCTGCCTGCCTGCCTGCCTGCCTGCCTGCCTGCCATATTCCTATATATTTTTTGGGACATTTTTCATGTCCAATTTTACGAATTGGTTTTAGCCTGCCTGTCTCCTTGCCTGCTTGCCTGCCTGCCTGCCCTTCCCTGCCTGCCTGCCTGCTGCCTGCCTGCCTGCCTCGTCTGCCTTGGCCTGCTGCCTGCTGCCTGCCTGCAGCCTCTGCTGAGATAGATTTTTAGCGGAAGCATTCCTGCACATGCACCAGTAGATAATATCTTTAATCTTGGGTCGCCCAGAGGGCCGCTGTATGCTCGTAGTCACCTCGAAGCAGTTTCTAGCAAAGTTTTTTAAATAAAAAAACCTGTAGTCAAAAAACTTTTAATTCAAGAGTATCTTGAAATAAAATACAGATTTGAAAACTCTGGGGTTTCATACTTATGTGATACAGGTGAATTTCTTATTCGTAGCTCATATAGAACTGATAACTGGGAAAAAAATAAGTAAATCGTGAAATAAACACTTTGGATGAACTTAAATAGTAATATAACATCGATATGTGTTTTTTTTCAATGAACTGCCCTGCTGTCTGCTGCCTGACGCCCTGACCTGACCAGCCTGCCTGCTGCCTGCCTGCCTGCCTGCCTGCCTTCCTGCCTGCCTGCCTGCGAATAACAAATATTCCTATATATTTTTGGGACATTTTTCATGTCCCATTTTACGATTAGGTTTTAGCCTGCCTGCCTGCTGCTGGCCTTCCTGCCTTCCTCCCTGCCTGCTGCCTGCCTGCCTGCCTGCCTGCCTGCCTGCCTGCCTGCCTGGCCTCCAGCCTGCCTGAATAGATTTTAGCGGAAGCATGCACTGCACAGCACCAGTAGATAATATCTTTAATCTTGGGTCGCCCAGAGGGCCGCTGTATGCTACGTAGTCACCCGAACAGTTTCTAGCAAAGTTTTTTAAAATAAAAAAACCTGTAGTAAAAAAGCCTTTAAATTCAAGAGGCTATCTTGAAATAAAATTCCAGATTTTTGGAACTCTGGGTTTCATACGTTATGTGATACACAGTGAATTTCTATTCGATAGCTATTATAGAACGATAATGGAAAAGAAGAAAAGTAAAATCGTAAGAATAAACCTTTGCAATGAATTTTAAATAGTAATATGAAATCGATATATTTTTTGCCAAATGAACTGCCTGCCTGCTGCCTGCTGCTGCCTGCGAATTAACAATATTCTCCTATATTTTTTTGAGACATTTCATGTCCCATTATTAACGAATAGGTTTTAAGGCCTGCCTGCCTGCCGCTGCCTGTCTGGCCTTTGCCTGCTGGCCTGACTGCCTGCATGCCTGCCTGCCTGCCTGCCTTGCCTGCCTGCCTGCCTGCTTGCTGCCTGCCTGCCTGCTTTCCTGCCTGCCTGCCTCCTGCCTGCCTGCCTGCCTGCCTGCCTCTTGCCTGCCTGCCTGCCTGACGTGCCTCCTGCCTGCTCCCTGCCTGCCTGCCTGCCTGCTGCCTGCCTGCCTGCCTGCCTGCTGCCTGCCTGCCTGCCTGCCTGCTGCCTGCCTGCCTGCTTCCCTGCATGCCTGCCTGCGATCACAAAGTATTCCCTATATATTTTGGGACATTTTTCATGTCCCATTTTACGAATAGGTTTTTAGCTGCGCTGTCCTGCCTGGCTAGCCTTTCCTGCTTGCGTGTCTATCTGCCTGCTTGAATGCCTGCCTGGCTGCCTGCCTGCTGCCTGCCTGCGAATAACATTTACCTGCCTAGCCTGCCTGCCTGCCTGCCTGCCTGCCTTGCCTGCCTGCCCTGCCTGCCTACCTGCCTGCCGTGCCTACCGCCTGCCTGCTTTACCTGCCTGCCTGCCGTGCCTGCGTCCGCCTGCCTCCTGCTGCCTGCCTGCCTGCCTGCCTTGTTTCTGCCTGCCCGTTCCTGTATGGTCTGCCTGCCCTGCCTGCCTGCCTGCCTGCCTGCCTGCCTGCCTGCCTGCCTGCCTGCCTGCCTTCCAGCCTGCCTGAATAGATTTTAGCGGAAACATGCACTGCACAGCACCAAGTAGATAATTTCTTTAATGCTAAAAATATAAAACCTGTAAGTCAATAAAACCTTTAATTCAAGAGAGTATCTTAAAATAAAATAAGATTTTGAACTCTGGGTTCATGACGTTATGTGTGATCAGTGCAATTCTATTCGATAGCATTATAGAACGTAAAAATATGAAAAAGGAAGTAAAATCGTGAAATAACAATTTGTTAATGAATTTAAATTAGTAAATATAACATGTTATGTTGTTTTTTTTCAATTGAACTGCCTGCTGCCCTGCCTGCATGCCTGCCTGCCTGCCTGCCTGCCTGCCTGTCCTGTCCTGCCTGTCTGCCTTGCGCTGCCAGCTGCCCTGCCTGCCTGCCTGCTGCCTGCCTGCCTGCCTGCTGCCTGCCCTGCCTGCCTGCCTGCCTGCCTGCCGATAACAAATATTCCTATATAATTTTGAGACATCCGAACAGTTTCTAGGCAAAGTTTTTTAAATAAAAAACTGTAGTCAAAAAAACTTTAATTCAAGAGGTAATCTTGAAATAAAATACAGATTTGAACTCTGGGGTTCATACGGTTATGTGATACAGTGAATTTCTATTCGATAGCTATTATAGAACGATAAAATTTCAAAAAAGAAGTAAATCGTGAAATAAACACTTTTTAAGTCTTAATGTAAAATAACATCGATATGTGTTTTTTCAATGAACTAGCTGCCTGCCTGCCTTGCCTGCCTGCCTGCCTGCCTGCCTGCCTGCCTGCTCTCCTGCCTGCCTTGGTTATTTCAATGCACTGCCTGCCTGCCTGCCTGCTGCCTGCCTGCTGCCTGCCTGCCGCCTGCCTGCCTGCCCTGCCTGCCTGCCTGCAGCCTGCCTGCGAATACCAAATATCCTATATATTTTTTGGGACATTTTTCATGTCCCATTTTAAACGAATAGGTTTAGCCTCCTCCTGCTCTCCCTGGCTGCCTTCCTGCTGCCTGTCTATCTGCCTGCCTGGCCTGCCTGCCTGGCTGCCTCCCTGCCTGCCTGCTTGGCCTGCTTCTTGCGCTGCCTGCTTGCCTGCCCTGCCTGCCTGCGTGCATGCCAGCCTCGCTGCTGCTGCCTGCTATTTTTCATTAATATATATTCCTATTAATTTTCTATGTCGATAGCTATTATAGAAACGATAAATGGAAAAAGTAAGTAAATCGGAAATAAGACATTTTGTAATGAATTAAATAGTAAAATATAACATCGATATGTGTTTTTTTCAATGCACTCCTGCCTGCCTGCCTGCCTGCTGCCTGCCTGCCTGCTGCCTGCCTGCTGCCTGCCTGGCTGCCTGCATGCCTGCTGCGAATAACAAATATTCCTATATATTTTTTTGGGCTTCACACCTAAGATTTTAAGCGATAGGTTTTAGCTGCCTGCCTCCCTGCCTGGCTGCCTTCCTACCTTCCTGGTCTATCTGCCTGCTTGCTGCCTGCCTGCCAAGCAAGACTTCTTTGCCTGCCTGCTGCCTGCCTGCCTGCCTGCCTTGTCCTGCCTGCCGCCTGCCCTGCCTGCCTTGCTCCTGCCTGCCTGCCTGCCTGCCGCTGCCTGCTGCCTGCCTGCCTGCCTGCCCTGCCTGCCTGCTACCTGCCTGCCTGCCTGCCTGCCTGCCTGCCTGCCTGCCTGCCTGCCTGCCTGCCTGCCTGCCTGCCTGCCTGCCTGCCTGCCTGCCTGCCTGCCTGCCTGCCTGCCTGCTTTCCTCCTGCCTGCTTGCCTGCCTGCCTGCCTGCCTGCCTGCAAATAACAAATATTCCTATATATTTTTGGGACATTTTTCATGTCCCATTTTACGAATAGGTTTTAGCCTGCCTGCCTGCCTGCCTGCCTGCCTGCCTGCCTGCCAGCCAGCCTGCCTGTCCTGTCTGCCTTTTCCTGCCTGGCCTGCCTTCATGTCCTGACTTTCCGCCTGCTGCCTCCCTGCCTTCCTGCCTGCTTGCCTGCCCGGCCTGCCTGCCTGCCTGCCTGCTTTCCTGCTTGCTTGCTGCCTGCCTGCCTGCCTGCCTGCCTGCCTGTCTGCCTGCCTTCCTGCCTGCCTTCCTGCCTGCCTGCCTGCCTACCTGCCTGCGAATAACAAATATTCCTATATATTTTGGGACATTTTTCATGTCTTATTTTACGAATAGGTTCCTGCCTGCCTGCCTGCCTGCCTGCCTGCCTGCCTGCCTGCCTGCCTGCTGCCTGCCTGCCCTGCTGCCTGCCTGCCTGCCTGCCTGCCTGCCTGCCTTGCCTGCCTGCCTGCCCTGCCTGTATGCCTGCATAGTCTGCCTGCCTGCCGCCCTGCCTGCCTGCCTGCCTGCCTGCCTGCCTGCCTGCCTGCTGCCTGCCTGCCTGCCTGCCCTGTTTCTGCTGCCTGCCCTGCCTTCCTGGAGTTCCTGCTTGCCTGCTCTTCCTGTCCTGCCTGCCTGCCTGCCTGCCTGCCTGCCTGTCTGCCTGCCTTCCTGCCTGCCTGCCTGCCTGCCTGCCTGCCTGCCTGCCCTGCCTTGTCTGTCTGCCTGCCTGCCTGCCTGCCTGCGAATTACACCAAATATTCCTATATATTTTGGGAACATTTTCCATGTCCCAGTTTTTTCGAAATGGTTATGTAGCCTGCCTCCTGCCTGCCTGCTTGCCTGCTGCCTGCCTGCCTGCTTCTGCCTGCCCTGCCTGCCTGCCTGCCTGCCTGCCTGCCTGCCTGCCCTGCCTGCCTTCCTGCCTGCCAGCCTGCCTGAATAGACTTTTAGCGGAAGCAGCACTGCACAGCACCAGTTAGAATAATATGTCTTTAATCTTGGGGTCGCCCAGAGGGGCCGCTGGTATGCTACGTAGTCACAACCGAACAGTTTCCTGGCAAAGTTTTTTAACATAAAGAAACCTGTAGTCAAAAACCTTAATTCAAGAGGTATCTTTGAAAATAATAATCAGATTTGGAACTCTGGGGTTCATACTTATGTGCTACAAGTGAATTTTCTATTCGAAGCTATTATAAGATCGATTAATGGGAAAAAAGATAATCGTGAAATAAACATTTTGTATGAACTTAAATAGTAAATTAACATCGATATGTAGTTATTTAAATGAACTGCCTGCCTGCCTGCCTGCCTGCGAATAACAATATTCCTAATACTATTTTTGGGAGACTTTTCATGTCCCATTTTAACGAATATGGTTTTTAGCCTGCCTGCCTGCCTGCCTGCCTGCCTGCCTTGGCCTGCCTGTCTGCCTTGCCTGCCTGCCTGAACCTGCCTTGCCTGCCCTGCCTTGGCCTCTGCTCTGCCTGACTGGCCTGCCTCTCTGCCCTGAATAGATTATTAGCGGTAAGCATAGGCACTGCAAAGCCCCAGTATGAATAATATCTTTAATCTTGGTCGCCCAGAGGGCGCCTGTATGCTAAGTAGTCACCGTCGAACAGTTTCTAGGCAAAAGTTTTTTAAATAAAGAAGACCTGTAGTCAAAAAACTTTAAATGCAAGAGGTATCTGAAATAATCCAGATTTGAACTCTGGGGTTCATACGTTGATCTGATCAGTGAGATTTCTATTCGATAGCTATTATAGAACGATAAATGGGAAAAAAGATAAAATCGTGAAATAAACACTGTTGCATGAATTTAGAATAGTAATATAACATCGATAATTGTTGTTTTTTTAATTGAAACTGCCTGCTGGGTGCCTGCCTGCCTGCTGCTCTGCCTCCTGCCTGCCTGCTGCCTGCCTGCTGTCCCTGCGTTATTTAAATAAGCTGCCTGCCTGCCTGCCTGCGAAAAACAAATATTCCTATATATTTTGAGACATTTTTTTCATGTCCCATTTTACTCGATAGGTTTTGCTCTGCTGCCTGCCTGCCTGCTGCTGCCTTGCCTTGTCTGCTGCCTGCCTGAACTGCCTGCCTTGCTCTGCCCGTCTCTGCTCTCCCTGCCTGCCTGCCTGCCCTGCCCTGCCTGCCTGCCTGCCTGCCTGCCTGCTTCCTGCCTGCCTGCCTGCCTGCCTGCCTGCCTGCCTGCCTGCCTGCCTGCCTGCCTGCCTGCCTGCCTGCCTGCCTGCCTGCCTGCCTGCCTGCCTGCGAATTTGCGGCCTGCCTGCCTTCTGCCTGCCTGCCTGCCTGCATTGCCTGCCTGCCTGCCTGCCTGCCTGCCTGCATGCCTGCCTGCAATAACAAATATTCCTATATATTTTTGGGACATTTTTCATGTCCCATTTTACGAATAGTTTTTAGCCTGCCTGCCTGGCTGCCTGGCTGCCTTCCTGCCTGCCTGTCTATCTGCCTGCCTGCCTGCCTGCCTGCCTGGCTGCCTGCCTGCCTGCCTGCCTGCCTGCTTCTTGCCTGCCTGCCTGCTTGCGTGCCTGCCTGCCTGCATGCCTGCCTGCCTGCCTGCCTGCCTGCCTGCCTGCGATTAAAATATTCCTATATATTTTTGCGTCATATTTTTTCATGCCCCATTTTACGAATAGGTTTTAGCCTGCCTGCCTGCCTGCCTGCCTTCCTTTCTGCTTGCCTGGCCTTGCCTGCCTGCCTGCCTGCCTGCCTGCCTGCCTGCCTGCCTGCCTGCCTGCCTGCCTGCCTGCCTGCCTGCCTGCCTGCCTGCCTGCCTGCCTGCCTGCCTGCCTGCCTGCCTGCCTGCCTGCCTGCCTGCCTGCCTGCCTGCCAACTACCCTCCTTCCAGGCCGCCTGCCTGCCTGCCTGCCTGCCTGCTGCCTGCCTGCCTGCCTGCCTGCCTGCCTGCCTGCCCTGCATGCTGCAGCGAAATAACGAAATATTCCTATAATATTTTTTGCGACTTTTTTCATGTCCCATTTTACGAATAGGTTTTAGCCTGCCTGCCTGCCTGCCTGGCTGCCTTCCTGCTTGCCTGTCTATCTGCCTGCTTGCCTGCCTGCCTGGCTGTCTGCTCTGCCCCTCCTAGTTAACTGGCAATCTGGCTAACTACACTCTGCCTGCCTGCCTGCCTGCCTGCCCTGCTGGCCTGCCTGCCTGCCTGCATCGTTTCCTGCCGTGCCTACCTGCGTGCCTGCTTACTGCCTCCCTGCCTGCCTGCCTGCCTGCCTGCCTGCCTGCCTGCCTGCCTGCCTGCCTGCCTGCCTTTCTGCCTGCCTTCCTCATGTCTGCCTGCCTGCCTGCCTGCCTGCCTGCCTGCTGCCTGCCTGTCTTGCCTGTCCCAGCCTTTACAAATAGATTTTAGCGGAGGAATGCACTGCACAGCACCAGTTGATAATTTCTTTACTATAAAGTCACCTAGAGGCATGAAACTTTAATGTCAAGAGGTATCGTTAAAAATAAAAATCAAGATTTGAACTCTGGGGTTCATACGTTATGTGTGATACAGAGAAATTTCTATCCGATAGCTATTTAGAACGATAAATGGGAAAAAAGAAGTAAAATCGTGAAATAAACACTTTGTATGAACTTAAATAGTAAATATAACATCGATATGTGTTTTTTTCAATGAACTGCTTGCCTGCCTGCCTGCCTGCCTGCCTGCCTGCCTGCCTGCCTGCCTGCCTGCCTGCCTCCTGCCTGCCTGCCTGCCTGCCATCCTGCCTGCCTGCCTGCCTGCCTGCCTGCCTGCCTGCCTGCCTGCCTGCCTGCCTGCCCCTGCCTGCCTGCCTGCCTACCTTGCGATTAAACAAATATCCTATATATTTTTTGAGCACCATTCTTCATCTCCATTTTGCGCAATAGGTTTTTTGCCTGCCTGCCTGCCTGGCTGCCGACCTGCCTGCCTGTTGCTGCCTGCCTGCCTGCCCGCCTGCTGCTTTCCTACCTGCCTGCCTGCCTGCCTGCCTGCCTGCTGAGTTGTCTGCCTGCCTGCCTTGCCTGCCTGCCTGCCTGCCTCCTTCCTTCCTGCCTGCCTGCTGTCCTGCCTGCCTGCCTGCCTGCATGCAATGCGAATCACAAATATTCCTATATATTTTTGGAAAAATTTTTCATGTCCATTTTACGAATGGTTTTAGCCTGCCTGCCTGCCTGCTTGCCTGCCTGCCTGCCTTCCTGCCTGCCTGCCTGCCTGCCTGCCTGCCTGCCTGCCTGCCTGCCTGCCTGCCTGCCTCCTGCCTGCCTGCCTGCCTGCCAGCCTGCCCTGAATAGATTTTAGGGCGAAGCATTCAATACTGCAACAGACCAGTAGAATAATAATTTTAATCTGGGTCGGCCCAAGGGCCCGCTGTATGCTACGTAGTCACCCGAACAGTTTCTAGGCAAAGTTTTTTAAAATAAAAAACCTGTAGTCAAAAAAACTGCCTGTATGAATTTAAATAGTAAATATAACATCGATATGTGTTTTTTTCAATGAACTGCCTGCCTGCCTGCCCCTGCCTGGCCTGCCTGCCTGCCGGCTGCCTGCTGCCTGCCTGCCTGCCTGCCTGCTGCTCCTGCCTGCCTTGCCTGCCCTGCCTGCCTGCCTGTCCTGCCTCCTTCCTTGCTGCCTGCCAGCCTGCCTGCCGCTGCCTGCCTGCCGCCTGCCCTGCCTGCCTGCCTGCTGCCTGCGATTAACCAAATTTTCCTATATATTTTGGACACTTCTTCATGGTCCCATTTTGCGATAGGGTTTTTTGCCTGCCTGCTGCCTGGCTGCCAACCTGCCTGCCTGCCTGCTGCCCCTGCCTGCTTTCCTCCCTGCCTGCCTGCCTGCCGGCTGATTGTCTGCCTGCCTGCCTGACTGCTCTGCTTTCCTGCCTGCCTGCCTGCCTGCCTGCCTGCCTGCCTGCCTGCCTGCCTGCCTGCCTGCCTGCCTGCCTGCCTGCCAAATCAACAAATATCCTATATATTTTTGGGGACATTTTTTCATGTCCCCATTTTTAACGATAGGTTTTAGCCTGCGCTGCCTACCGTGCCTGCCTGCCTGCCTTGCCTGCCTGCCTGCCAGCCCTGCCTGTCTGTCTGCCTGCCTGCCTGCCTGCCCTGCTGCTTGCCTGCCCTGCCTGCTTGCTGCCTGCTGCTTGCCCTGCTTCCGCCTGCCTTCCTGCCTGCCTGCCTACCTGCCTGCGACCATAACAAATATTCTTCATATTTTTGGGACATTTTTCATGTCTTATTTTACGAATAGGTTTTAGCTTGCCTGCCTGCCGTGCCTGCCTGCCCTGCCTGCTGCCTGCCTGCCTGCTGCCTGCCTGCTGCCTGCCTGCCTGCCTGCCTGCCTGCCTCTGCCCTGCCTGCCTGCCTGTAATGCCGCTTCCTGCATATCTGCCTCTCTGCCTCTGCCTGCCCTGCCTGCTGGCCTGGCCTGCTGCCTGCCAGCCTGCGTGCCTGCCTGCTTGTCTGCCCTGCCTGTCTGTCTGCCTGCCTGCCTGCCTGCCTGGATGCCTGCCTGCCTGCCTGCCTGCCTGCTGCTGCCTTCCTGTCTGCCTGCCTTCCTCCTGCCTGCTGCCTGCCTGCCTGCCTGCCTGCCCCTGCGCTGCTGCCTGCCCTGCTGCCTGCCTGCTGCCTGCCTGCCTGGCCTGCCTTTCGGAATAACAAATTTCTTATATATTTTTGGGTCATTTTTCATGTCCCATTTTACGAATAGGTTTTAGCCTGCCTCCCTGCCTGCTGCTTGCCTGCCTGCCTGCCTGCTGCCTGCCTTCCTGCCTGCCTGCTGCCTGCCTGCCTGCCTTCCTGCTGCCAAGCCTGCATGATAGATTTTAGCGAAGGCATGCATTGCACAGCACCAGTAAGATATATTCTTTAATCATTGGGTCGCCCAAGAGGCGCTGTATGCTACGCTAGTCACCGGAACAGTTTCTGAGGCAGAAGTTTTTGTAAAATAAAAACTGTAGTCAAAACCTTTAATTTCAGAGTATCGGTTGAAATAAAATCCAGATTTTGAACTGCTGGGGTTCAATACGTTATGTGATAAATGTGAATTTCTATTCGAAATATTGCTATATATTTTTTTGGGCTTCACGCCCTTTTACGAATAGGTTTTTAGCCGCCTGCCTGCCTGCCTGCCTGGCTGCCTTCTGCCTGCCTGTTCCAAGGTTG
>JABUQX010030908.1:0-42073 GCA_015478945.1 Trachelipus rathkii
TCCACTTGGTTATTCTTCTAGCTACGTACCGTATTTATATATTAATGTAATGATATATATATATATAGTTATATATATATAATATAATATATAGTATAAGTATATAGTACTATATATAGCCGTAATAAGCGTGACCAACTTATTGCGGTAATTATATCTCAAATCTCCTTCATATTACTTTAAATACATTATCCCGTTATACGCAATCTCAAAAACTGTTGTATTTCTACCCCATACCGTAGTATAATCACAGAAATAGATACTATCCACCCTCAGCTCGCGACTCATAAATCTTGACCATATGTTATCTACTTTCTCGGACTCGAATAACATTACTTATGTGATCTTCGTCACTGTCTATCACTTACCACTAACGGATCCTCTCAAACATACATCACTAATAACTGACACTAAGATATAACACTCGCAAACAACACTAGAAATAAATATGCATCTCAGGTCTTTGGAGTTTCATAGAGAAGTCCACACAAACCAGCAGAATGCTATACAGAAGCCAACCAAGAGCATATTTCTAGTATTATTAGCTAATCCATGAGCCATAGGAGAAAGATAGAGTTCACAGCGCTCTTCCTGAATATCAGCTCGAGACAAACAACTAAGTAATTTACTTAAGCCAATCAGTTATACAAAAAATTAATTGTGCCATAATTTTTCTTCAATAAGCTTATATCTTGGCAACAATATCCTAATTTTATCTTGTATAAATTCGTAGTGAAATGATAAGGATTAGTTAACTAAATTGGGCCACAAATTATTTAGTTAATACTAACTTTTTAAAAAGTTTATAAAACATTGGTATCCTTAACGAATAAGAATCCCTTTTATAGCAGGTTCAAAGCTTAATACGAAATAGTAATATATCATATATACTATAAAGTCACCTATCATCACAAATAATATTTCACTTCGAGTTTCTCTCCTCGCTAGATCAATCAAACTTACTCTTCTTTCCACTCCGATCTCACCGTTACACCATAACAGTAATAGTATAAATTATGAATATCACTTTTACTCACTATGAGTGTCTCAGCAACAGCCCTACGAGTCCACCTATGATTAATTACTATAAATATTCATATTCTCATCGTAGTATACTCTCACATCCACTACTGATCGATTAAATCTATATCAATACCTACTGTTCTTTAGTCTTTCATTACCATTTGATTCAATTATCCACTAAATCTTACCACTAATATAGTTATGACCAAACCTAAGCTCAGCTATTATATACGATACTATATTACTTGTAGTATTAAATACTTTTTAAAATAGTCTGCCTTATCTTATCGTCTATCAAATACGAGAGCTAAATAATAAAATCTTATAATATAGAAGCAATAAATTATACTAATTTGCACATCGAATTCCTCACATTACACTCATTCTCACTTTATCCTTTTTCCCACAAGCAGTTAAAGTCTCTGATCTATATACACAATGTTAACAAATTATTTATATAAAATCTAAATATTTAAAGTACACTATTTGTAACCCACTTTATCGGAACTAATGTGAATGGTATACTGTGAGCAACACTCATCTCAACGCAACGTTAAAATAGCTTAGTGAGCTGTCAACAATACTTATCCCTCATCCCACAACATACAATACCATAGAGTTAAAAGACCTCACGCGTAAACACCTCAACCATTTGCACGCCACATCAAGACTTATAATCTATCTGAGTTGGTGCAATTGTCATTACAATTGATCTATCTAACAACTTCTTAATCACATTTCTGTACGTTCCTAATTGTTTACAATATTTACATTTTGATTCAACGATTGTCAGATAATAATTTATACTGCGTGTTTTATCGGTGAAAATCTTTGTGCACTGTTACTCACTTTGTGGATAATCTCGAGTGATTATAAAAAGTAGTGTGTGTTACCGGTAGAAATATTATTGTTATCTGAATTTATGTAAATTAACTATTTCCTTCCAAAGACACATCTTAATTCATAACTACACATGAGCAGACCACGTGTCAGAGGCTTCTATCTTAATTATTTTTTTTCTTTATACAATACTATACGAGTGTAAATTAACAAACTATAATCTAGGAATTGATTTCGACACAAAAATAATATGTCTGTCTCTATCACTAACGCATTCGAGCCTCGCACAATTCTATTAAATTTTTCTTTGAATGCTAAGACTATTAAATTTTTTACTATTAATTTCTTTCTTACTCGTTTTTTTAGACAAAAAGTATTTAAAGATGTTTTACACAAATGAATATAAACGCACAACATCTGCAATTTTAATATGCTTATTTATTGTTTTTAGTTGTGGTTTTCATAAAAGAGAAAGAAAATAATATAATTTATTGACAATAATACAAAAAAAGAACTTAACTCTTAAGAAAGTCGCTAAATTTACTGCAACTGTTATTACAGATATATATAAATCCTAAGTATTATACTTATACTACTTACTATCATATATCGTATAATATTAAATATCCATTAGTATTATTATTCTATTGATAGCTTCTATTATATATATTATTATAGTATTTATATATTATATTCTATATATATATTATTGCTATATAATATTATATATATCATTTAATAACTATATATCTATTATAAATACACTATATATATATATACACGTCGTTTATTTTTTTCCACATTCCAGTACAGTGTACTATAATAGTCACTGCACAAAATTTATTATCTTATCTCTCTTCTCTTCTCCTCTCTCCTCTCTCGGTCTTCCGGCATTCTCTCCTTCTCCATCCTCTCTCTTCTTCTCTCTTCTCGCCCTACTGTCCGTCATCTGTTCCAAGCGATGTTGCCGTTTAGAGAATAAGTTCCATTAATTGTCAATCCGTAAAGTACATACCATACCTAGTATTATTATAGTCATATATATATAATATAAATTATTCACTAATATATATAATATACTCACTATCATTACTTATCATATATCCACTTCTTATCTTGTTAACTAATAATTTATTTATATAGGGTATATTATATTATATATCATGTATATATATATATATAATAGTATTCCTTATATACTACTAAAGTACTCTAATTATATTGAGTATCCTATATAATATACTTATATTAATACTATATCACCTATATTACCTATTACTCATATAGAACTCAATCACCATATTATATAAATATACTATATATATAATCTATCAGTAGCTATAATTTAATCTATTATTATATTATATTATACTAACATATATAATATATACCTATACATTAGTACTATACCTTACCCCACCTATCTATGTATAAGAGTTTTATAATTTTTACTAAATCTATCAAATAAACTCTATTTGTCATTCTTGACATCACGGCCCAGATTCCGTCGCCAATTTGATGTGCGTTCTGTCCGCCCTGTTATATTCGATAGGAGAATTATGCGGTAATGATTTGAGCGTCAATTAACTTTTAGAGGAAAATATCCTTATCTGAGCTTACACATTCTTCAAGTTATAGCACGTACTTCATATCCCTGAGAAGGATTGTGGGATAATTAAATCCAAACTGAGAGAGATATGTTGAGAATACAATACTAAATGAAGGGACATAACATGATATTAGATACGCCACAAAGACATACCAGGCATTTACACTATCTGACTTTTCCTCGCACATGAATAATGAATAACTGACTTTGTGTTGCGGTGTGGTAACGAAATAATCTGGTTCGTCGTGGCGGGAGGTGTCTGATGGGGATAAGTATGGCGAGGTTCCTATTTGTGTATGTTCGTTTCTGTTATTTGTGCTGTGTGTATTTAGAGATGGAGGCTGTTGTGAATAGGAACTGTTGCCTAGGGGGATAGGAAGAGCTTTTGAGTTTGTGAGGAATGATTGATAATGTGGGAGTGAGCGCCGTGATACTATTCGGATTATTTGAGGTACGCGGAGTTTTAATTGGTGTTAAGTGGCTTAATGTTGAGTTGATGTTAGAGATTTTGTGTCTATCTATTGGCTGGAGTGGGATTTGTGAGAGTATTGTGTGCTGTGTTGGTAGAATTCGAGTTCGTGTAATATTTGGGGTTGGTGTGATATGTTTTGGTGAGGACGGGAAGTTAGCAGGAGGCGGTATGCGTCACCGTTACTTTTTGTCAATGATATGAATAAATGTTATGAAGAATGGCGCTGGAAAGAGGAAGAGGAAAGTGCTGTGGTATATGCTGATGATATAGCTCATGGTGACGAGAGATAAATGAGACATGTACCACAAGGTGATGACCATATGGTCAGAAGTGTACGAGATGAGTGGTATGAATGGATGAACAAAGAGAAGACCGAGGTGATGAATTTCGAGGGAGAAGGATAGATGTGAGATCCAGGTGCGATCTGGAAATCTATTTTTCGAGACACGAAGCTTTTATTACCGTGGGTAGTGGACGTTGAATTCGGAAGGGAAATGACACAGGAGTTCGATGCGGAAAGATCGAAAAGTTCAACACCAGAAAGACGTGATGGCAACTGTATCCCGATATTGAATAACAAGCATGTGAGCAAGAAAGGTGAACGGTGCTCCATTTATATCTCACGATGCTTGAGAGCGACCGCTGATTGTACGGACGAATAAGGACTCTGACGCAATCCATTGAACGCTTATAAGGTAGGGTGTAGGCGCTGGGATCGAAGGTGTTAAGACTGGATTAGTCGAGCAAATAATGGGATGAGTAGGAATACATGTGGAGATTAGGCGTGAGATGGTAACTAACGATTTAGAAGAGTATGAAAGATGAGAAGATGACGCGGCGAAAATTTTAACGCCTATAACGTTTCCTGGTCGGCAATGTAGATCCATAGAAGATTGATGGCTTAATTAAGTTGTGGCAGCTGCATTGAAGAGAGGACGAAACCTTGAACAGGTTGAGGAAGAGGAGTTGTACCGAGACAGGACGGCATTGGAGGGGCTTCGTAAGTGAGAGGGCACAGCCCTAACCTACACGCTTGGTGAGAAAGATGATATATATAATATATTATTATATATATATATATATTATATATATATATAATATATATATATATATATATTATATATGATAATTATATATATATATGATATATAAGTAAATATATAAATATAAAGTTAATTATATTTTTCGTTATTAAAATTGATGTGAAATATGATTTTTTTTAAGTTATTTTACAAGTAAATTATCTAAAGAAATTAAGTTTTAATATGTGAACATGGGAAAAAGGAAGTCAAGAAAAGAAACTAGAGGAAGAAAAAGAATCGGATAAAGAATGATAATACATAATCATTCTTATCCTTTTCAGACAGATTAAATTGATAAACAGGTTAATAAAGATTTATAAAATTAAAGAATAATTTAATAGATATTAAGTATATTTTAAGAAGAATAAATAGATTTAAAAAAGGCCTTAACAATACACTTGTATAATAATTTAAGTGTTAGAAAGAATTTAATGAAGATTAATGAACAAATAGAAGAGATAATAGAAGATTACAAGACTTATAGAGAGGACCAAAGGAAGATAGAAGAATAGACAGATCAAATAACTAACAAACAACAAAAAACAACAACAACCAACAACTACAAGACGGAACTACCAGAGTAACATCGGTAAGAAAATTCTTTATATTATATAAATTATTTTATTATACAAGTTCAACTTCATATAAATTATTGACAGAATAAAGAAAAACAGACTGTGAAACTGATAGATAGTCAGACAGATGACCAGATTGACAGGGAAGCACAATTTATTGGATTAATAATGAATGAGAAAGTAAAATACCCAGCTGCAGAATTATTGATGAAATTAGAAGGAAATGCTTTTGAAACAGTGAAGAACATATCTATGGAAGATTTAATGAGTTCTAATGGGGAGAAGCTATTTTTTGACCTACTAAAAAGAAAATACCAGAAAAGGACTGAGAAGCATACCGTGTTAATCAAAATTAAAGGATTTAAAGAGATATCAAAGCAAATGAAGACTGAAAAGTATAAAGATTATATCTTCATGATCGATAACCTGAAGGATTGAAACTGAATGGGAGTATGCGAATACATATCAAAGAAATAGCCTAGCTTTTACATTAATAGATAATTCAAGTATGAGCAACATCGACGAATAATTACTCAAGTAAAAAATTGGAAAATGTTAAAAAAAGAAAGACATTTATGAGGCGAACACAGAGGAAATATTGCATGTATGTGATCTGTATTAACAGAAATGGAGAAAAAGAACAACAAAAGGAAAACCCAAACATTGGTATAAGAAGAATTGTATATTACTTGTCATAATAACTAATCTACAAGAGTGAATCAAATGTTTCTATAAGGAAATAATGTAATATTTGCAAAGTAAAAATAATCATAAGACAGAAGACTGTTTTTTACAAATTATAAATGATAAGGAAATATTGTTCTGCTTATTCTACTCAGGTCATTCATTCAAGGACTGTACAAAGAAAAAACAAGCACCCTCAAGTGAATCAAAGAGAACATATTATAATAAAGAAATTGTAGAAGATAATAATAAGAGCGAATTAATGGAAGAAGTGCTGGGAATAATTGATTCAGGATGTTTGACTTCTGTAGTGGGAACCATATGACTATCAGCCATTCTATCTAATATGTCAGAGAAATATATTAGGGAAGTGTCAAAAAGCCATACGGAAAAGGAAGTACACATATTCCTTGGTAAGGATACGAGATAATGAATATAATAAGATGGAAAATTATCTTATCCATTGCAAGATGATAGGAAGAAGAATTTCAATAAAAACTAGAGTTAGTTGAAGGAGACATACCTCTTTTGATAGGTCTACCTAAAACATTAAAGAACATAAGAGGCAGTAATAGATATTAGAAAAAATTTTGGATAACACCTGAAAGGACATGGATATTTAACAATATATCCAATAATAGAAAAACGAATACATGACACGATTGGTGTAACCAAATGCAATTATGATACAGAGGTTTTGCTGGGCTTTTAAGGAGGATGGATAGATTTATAGAAAAAAGTAAGAAAAGAAAAATTATTGAAGCTACATTCTGCAATTGCTCATGATCAAGTTAGAAAAATATATCACTTATAAAGGAAGCATAATGAAAAATTAAACCACAATGCGAAATATTTAAAAAAGGAATGGAAGAATTAGATCAAATTGTTAAAGATTGCTAAACTTAATTTATAATTAAACTCAACAGACCCAACTCCAATAAGTTGATTGAGAAATGGCACAAAAAAATATTTGTGATATGTTAACAGATGGATATAGGAAAGAGATAGATAATCATAATTTATACGTTTATGATAGATACGCAGAACGCGAATATGTTGCAACTGAATTGTTATATGGAAACAAGTGAAAGAATATTATAGAGAAAGATATTAGATAGATGGGTAACATACTTTGGAGCACCAAAGATAAAACACTTCAGCAGCCAAAAGAATCCAATATCATGATATGGAATATTTTCTGTACCAAGCTCGCGCATGGTTTTTGCATCCATTGTGCTAAAAGAGAAAGCCCTTTTAGCACTGTTTTAATTGATCAATACGTCGGGTTAATAAAGGAGTCAATAGTACAAGTTAAGAGAGGATGATTCAGTAGAAATTGAGAATTTTGTAATATGTAGTGTCTATCAATGATATCAATTTTAACGAATGTTAATGGAGTTTCTTATTCTCCAAATCAGTTTAGTATTGGTAGAAATCAATGTTATACGAACTACGTAGAATAAAGATAGGTAATCCATGCCTTGTTTGATTGATATAGAAGAAGATGAAATGAGAGAAATGTGATGAATTGCGATAGTCAGAAGCGCAGGAAACATCACATACGAACAGGAATCTCTCAGAAAAAATACAAATGGGCCTTAAGAAAAAATAAGAGAACACCTCCTCTATGATAAAAGTCACTTATGAGGAGACACTGTTTATTAATAAAGAGAATAATGCAATAGACTGAAGATATTAAAAAAGTTATTGGAATAAGTAAGGAAAGACAGTAATAGTAAAACATGAGGGAACATCAATCTGAAATTGGCTAGAGTACACATAATCAAGAATAAATAAGTGTGCAATCTACCGAACAATAAACGAAGAGGATACAAATCCATGATTTTATCAGATTAGAGTGAAGAGAAAAATGTACACCATTGTTGATGAAGATCGGAATCAGGATAACAGATATGAGAAGACTTATGTGACAATGACAAGAAATAGAAAAGAATCTAGGGATACGATAAGATAGATTAAAAAAAAAAGATATCAAATTTATGAAATAAGAGAATAAAGAAAAGATTAAGATATAGAGTAAAGATATTAAGAAAATTTCGAGTGGCTGAAAGTAAAGAGTATTTTGCTTGCTATAATGTCCAAGACCTGGATGATGACAGTTTTTAAATGATAAATTTGATGATGAATATACCAAATTAGCATAATTAAATGAAAGTGAAGAGGAGGAACAGAGTGAAGAAGATGAAAAGGATACAGAATTGAGAAGAACACCCAGAAGAAGATCGTTGAAGAAATTGACGAAGTTGTCATGCTTTAGGTAAAAGGTTCTGAAGAAGAAATTGATTATATACAAAGAAAAATAGAGTCGTTGAAACGAAAGGACAATCAAGCATCTTAAGGAGTAAGAAAAGTAGCTCTCCCATTATGGATTGCTAGAGAAAATAAAAAAAATGGGAAAAACAATTACAAAGCTAACTCAGTGCAGCGAGGATTCGAAGAAAAAGTATATGGACACTTAGAGGCACCTACATGTACCCCTCCGATCTATCAAGATTTTTGTTGGAACATCACTGGGCAATGGGGATCAAATTAGGATACGACTGGAATTTATAAGACAGCGTTACCTGCAGGGTAGGGAAGATGAACGAAGAGTTTTTTTACAACCTCCACTCAGAAGCGAAGAACAATAAGAATAATGGAAAAATTAACGTAAACAGTAACACGGGATTAAAGGATTCAGCAGTATTGCCTGGTAAAACCTAGAAGAGGAATGTTTTAATAATCATGGTATGGTAACAAATCATATATACGACCCTACCATCTATCATTATAGGTCTGGTAAACAACTAGAAGGAATATTGTGCATCCATGTTGATGATTTGATGTTTGCTGGATCGGAAACTTTTCACAATAAAATGATAAAGGAATTAAGTAAAAGATTTACAATGGGTAATGTAGAGGAAAAATTATTTAAATACATTGGTATTGATATAAAAGAGGACAATAATGAAATAATTTTAAGCCAAATAAACTATATTAAGGATTTAAAAGTAGTATCACAGAAGGAATATTCAGATAGAGAAGAAAGAAAATTAAAAAAGGAAGAGATGACATTATATAGGTCTTTGAATGGGAGTCTAAATTGGATATCACAACATACAAGACCAGATCTATCGTTTTTTGTGAGTAAAATGTCAAGAAAAAATAATAATGCAACAAACAAAGATATGAAGGAAATTTTAAAAAGGATTAATAAATTGAAAAATGAAGAAATAGAAATAAAAATGAAACCAATAAGAAACAAACGGATGATACTGTGCTACAGTGATGCTTCCTTTGGAAATATAGATGATGGAAGCACACAGGTCGGCTATATTATATTTATAAAAGATATTGAATTAGAAAATAGCAATGTTATAAGTTGGAAATCAAAGAAAGCACATAGAATTGTAAGATCAACGATGGAAGCGGAAATGGTGGCATTGCTTGAATGTCTTGAGGAAGCGAATTACATAAGAGAAGTATGGAAAGAAATAACAAGTGAAACATTGAAAATTGAAGTAAAAACAGATAATCACTCAATAAAGAAAGCCCTAGAATCCAATACAGCAATTAAAAACAGAAATCTAAGGATTGACATTGCAGCCTTGAAGAATATTCTGTCTGAAGTGGAAAAATATGACATTACTTGGATTCCTGGGGACCAACAAGTAGCAGATGGATTAACAAAAGAATTTGGAAAGAAAAATATATTAATCAATTATATAAAAAACGATGGGAAAAAGGAAGTCAAGAAAAGAAACTAGAGGAAGAAAAAGAATCGGATAAAGAATGATAATACATAATCATTCTTATCCTTTTCAGACAGATTAAATTGATAAACAGGTTAATAAAGATTTATAAAATTAAAGAATAATTTAATAGATATTAAGTATATTTTAAGAAGAATAAATAGATTTAAAAAAGGCCTTAACAATACACTTGTATAATAGTTTAAGTGTTAGAGGGAATTTAATGAAGATTAATGAACAAATAGAAGAGATAAAAGAAGATTACAAGACTTATAGAGAGATGATCAAAGTAAACTAAAGGAAAGACAGATCAAAAAAAAAACAAACAACAAAGAAAACAACAACCAATCAAACTACAAGACGGAAATAACAAAAAAACATCGTAAGAAAAAATTCTTTTATAAATATAAATAATATATTATATATATATCATATAATATATATATATTTTTACTGATTTACATTACTCTGTTTCTATTTAAATTTCATATATTATATAATATTATAATATAATATTAAAATAAAATCGTGTTTGTACCAGATTGACTTAGGGGATGGCAAAAGGTTGAGTGATTTATTGTCCCTTGTGCTGCACATTGATCAATAGATGGTAAGTGGGTTTGGTAATAGCCAATTTTTTTGTCCTTTTCAAAGCTTAATGAAACAAGTATCATAGAATAAAAAACTTATTTCCCTATTTAATCTAGAAGTTAATAACTATGCACTATTAAAATTTATTGCATGAACACTTATTTAATTTATTAACTGCCTCGTGTTATGAGACTAAAGTATGATTTATGATGTTCCTTGCGTAACTTGCGTCCTCAATTGCTAACTAATACTAAGATCGAACTTAGCAGTAGACGCCTTTTGATTTTCAGCGATATATTCCGCACATTACATTATTTGCCAATTCATCACTCATTTTTTCGTTACTAATATTCTTATGAATGACTTATCCTACAAATCCATTAAGCTGTCCTTCGTTCATTTGTGTTTCTTAGCCATGTCCGTTTTACTTGCTTCGCCGAGTACTAAAAGACCTACTCAATGAGTACCTGTTGACAAGGTTAGCAACAGTGCAATTACATAGACAGTTGTTTGATTTGATGTAAAAAGGGTCAGCTTCTTTTAAGACTTCAAGTAAGTTCCAGGTCTTTCAATTTTTGTTTTTCCTTTTTTTACCAGCCACAAGATATACCCATAAGTCAAGATTCGTAATGAATTTTGTTGATGATCAAGAACATAAAACTCTGAAAGCATTTAATCTTTCCTCTCCCTAACGTAAGAAATCGATGCAAATGAAAAAAGGGGATGAATGCTTGCACGTTGTTTCTGAAAATCTAGTCTCTAAAAGGGAATTAAAGTGAGTCAAGATAAGGCACAAGTACAGAACGCTTCCACTATTCAGCAGAAGTTTCAGCATGATAATTTGCTTTATGTTGTGGGATTGTACTTTTCTAGGTGTGAAGTTCTAACTAATAACTCAGCAGTAATTAACATTGGCAAGATTATTACACAGGGTCCAAAATTATTTGATCAGTCATTTTCAGTATTCTTTGACAACTCTCCACAAATTCTTGAACATTATCAAGCACTGCAATAAGGTCAATTAGTTTGTTTGAATTAATGTTAACACTTTTCAATGAAAAAATATTTGGCTATTACGGAAGACGTAATAATAAAATGGGTCTTGTCGTGCTGAACAGTATAATAGAAAAGCTTTTTTCTTGTTTGATTGTTGGCCTTCCTTTGACAAATTTTTCTAAACCCTTCAACGATTTTTAATCATATCTGTATGGAAAAAGTAGCAATATATCTATATGATATTTTTGAATATCAACGGGTCACAAAGTTTAGGCAATTGGTAAATGGTATTTTCTTTTCAGTGTGGAGTCTCTGAAGTTTGTTTTTTATTGTGGCAATATTATTTCGTAATTTCCGGAATCGATGTTGTAGGTCAATAAATGACCAAATTAAGGCCTAATGGCTTACATAGTGGAAACTATAATTCCCTTTTTTAATATCTTTCATTCAGTTCTTTTGTAACTCCATGTTTCTTTCTCTGCCCTTGCTGTGCAGCTTTCGCACCCCTGAACCAAACGCATAGGCACTCGGATCCAACCTTTTTCTAAAACAAATCAATCATTTCGGCAATGGTTTTTACCATCCTTCCCTTCAAAACTTCAAACCCCCAAAATTCTTCTCGAACAGTCATTTTATCAAGATCGAAAACCTTAATCCTATAGATAATTGGTCATTGCCTGACAAATCAGCAGTTTCATCGGTCAATATGGTAGTAGACACCAAATTTTTTTTGGCATCCACGATAATCATGTTTTTTTTGATATTCCACAAAAAATTGATAATATTGTCATTTTGAATCTATCTGGAGAACATCCAGTGATGGCATTCTTCTCATCCTGTGAATGCTGTTCTTTATTCCACAATCACCACTTCTATTCGCAGTTTTTAATCATGTCTAGCAAAAATTCATCATGCAGGTCTATAACCCTCTTAAAGGTAAGGTCATGTGTGTCCTAAGAAATGATGGTCTTCAATATTGCTTGTAATATTTCTTTATTTTCTGCAATTGCTTTTTTGATGTGCTGTTATGATTATATATAGCGGACCAGTATATAATACTAGTATATATAATATATATATATATATATATCATATAGTATATAATATATATATATATTATATATATATATATATAATATATATATATTATATAGTATATATACAGTCGTCCCTCGAGAACGGGGGGTTAGGTTCCTGACCCCCCCGCGTTATAGGCGACATCACATATACTTAACCCCCTTAAAAAATCATTAATAATAAAATTTTTTCTCTTTGTATAAGGTGAATAAAATAGCAGTAGTATTTTATTTATCCTAATAAAATTGAATCAATTTTAGATAGTAATGTAAATTACATATATATATATTAACAAATGTTATTGACTAGTTAATTAGTAGGAATATTTATTACATTACATTATACATTACTGTACAATATCTTATTTGCAAGTTTAAAGTTTGTATATTTAAAAAAAAATAATTTTAAGTTTTATTGTTGCAATTTTATACTTAATTTCTAAAAACTTTTATGGTTTATAGAGAATATTTAATTTTATTTAATTTTTATAATTTTAATTTTTCCTCTTATTATCTTTACCAACTGCGGTGTAGCAAGACCGCATTGTACGAAACTAGATATACTATATATTATACTATATATATATATATATATAAATATATATAATATATATTATATATTATATATATATATATATATATATATATAATATATATATCATAAATATATATATATATATAATAGATTATAATATATATATATTAGAATATATATATATATATATATATTATATAATATATAATAATATATATATATAATTATAATAATAATTATTATATTTATATATATATATATATATATATATAATATATATATATATAAAATCAAATCACAATTAATGAGAATATATTGGAAATACTTAAATTTTAATAAAGTCTGTAAGATGAGTACTAGGAGTAGTACTACTGAAATGAAAATATGAAAAAGGTGGAGGTGTGACTTGTTGATTGGTAACAGAACTACTCAAAACTGTTGAAGGATCAAGGAGATTTGAGCTAGGTCTCTCCTCGAAATATGAATTTAAGAAAGATGCTCCATCGAAATCAAGAGTATGAGATGATACAACATTTGGGTTTGTTACATACAGTGGCTGTGAAACAAACTGGTGAAACAACAGTATGACTATGAGAAGTCAAAACAGAAGAGACCTGAAATTGTGGAGGATACACAGGAGTGTGTAAATCATGGTAGTCCATCGATAAAGATTCTGTAAAAGAAATGGTCTCACTCATAGAAGTACTAGGACTACGAGTTGGAATCTGAGAAGTATCAGGAAAATACTACTCTAATGCTGAAGGTAGAACAACAGAAGTTTGAGAAGAATCTTCTATTTCCATGGAAACTGGAGGTACTACAAAAGCAACTTTGGGTTTAGAATGAGGAGGCTGAACGATAGTAGGCGAAAGAAGTTGTTCCTACATAAGGTACTGACGAACCGAAAGTATCAGAATTGAATTGGTCTATTTGATCCAACAAAATTAGGTAATCTGGAAAGTAACTATAAAGATATGGGGTTTGAAGGAAGAAAACCCTCAAAATCATTATCTTCCTCCTCTTCTCTGTCAATTGGTTGAAATGGGTCAGGTTCATAGCCTGAAACTGAAGTACTATCTGCAACAGAAATGACGTCAATCATCTGTATCCTCATTCATTTCCTCTTCCTCATAATCCTCATGAGTGAAGAACTTCTCACAAACCTCAGGCTTACGTGATAAATACTTGTGTAGATATGTTGGTATATCAATCCACCCTCGTAAATGAGAGAAGTGGACTTTCTGTAACCTGTTAGCAGGGTCATTAGCACATCTAACAAGGTATCAACTAGTTACGCATATGAAACCTTGGTGATAATATATGGGCCTTCCCATCGGCTCTTGAATTTCTGAATGGTGCTATGACCAGTGAGAATTACTTTTTTACTGACTTTCAATCCTATTCGGAAGGGTCGAAAATTTGCACTACTTCTTTCCAATATTGTGGAAAGCTATGTGTTGGAGAATGTGCTTTCTGTAGAATATAGTCAGACTGTGAAATACCGAGAGCACTATGTGAAGTGTTATTGTAAATGAGGACAGAAGAAAGTTCCTCATCCCAACCATTGGGATTTTCAAGAACCAAGCATTTGATTATTTGTATCAAACTTTTGTTGAAACGCTCACAAACTCTATTACTTGCTGGATGGAGAGGGGAGGTTCGGATATGCTTGATGTTATGTTCTTGAAGAACATTCTGAAACGTCTGAGAAGTGAACTCCGTGCCGCTGTCTGTGAGAATTCTGTTTGGAACTTTTGGAAGAAATGGAAGAACCTGATGATTTAATTTTTTAGAAACAGAAAAACTAGATTTATTAGATAAAGGAACAACGGAAACCCACTTGGAAAAGTGGTAAATAAGGACCATGCAGTACTTGTTTCCTGAACTTGTTTGAGGGAACTGCAACAAGTCCATGGCACAAAAGGTCAAATGGGTATTCGGCTAATATTTTTAACATTGAAGGTGTCATAACTGAAGAAAATGTTTTCTGCTTTTGACAGATCGGACAACACCTCACAATATCAGAAACCACCCGATTTACTTGAGGGTGCCAGAAATGCTTGTAGATTAATTGAAGGAGTTTATTACGCCCAATATGGAAACAGGAAAAGTGAAGGCCTAAAACAATATGTACAAGGAAATCAAGAGAGATGACATATAGCATTTCTCCCAACTTCAACTTGTGGTAAAGTATCCCACTTTTGAATACAAGCTGTGTTCTGTATTGTCTGTAAACTTTGTTAACTCTAAGCCAACCCTGATTATTATCTTTATGATGTAAACTCCTTATGATCAGTTTCAAATCCTTATCATTGGCTTGATCATGCATAATATCAAGTTCATTGATATCAGAATCTGCTATCATCCTTCCATTCACTACTCTCACAATACATATTTGAGGATGTGTTTGCAAACTGTGGCGGCTGATTCCCAAAGCTACAACATATACATCATTCACTATGAACTAATTCTTTTTTGGCTAAGTCCGGCATTAAGTCATTATCCCTGAGTGAATATGTTCCTATTATTAACACAAAATCCATATATTTTGCAGAAACTATAAAGAATTCAGTGGATTGAGTTAGAAAACCCCCCTGAATTTCAATCATTGAGGCCTTCCTCTCACATGCATTAAAAGAATGGGAATTGTAAGCAATTACCCTCCTTTCACCTCGTTCTCGACACAAACCAACTCCCAGACCAAACCCACTAGCATCCACAAAAGATTCAACTTCTTACCCAATGGTGAGAAATCTGGGAAAGCCAACTCCACTGACTCCTTCATCCACTCCTTCAACTCATTGAATGATCAGATACGATCCGCTGTCCATTCGATTGGAGAATCTGATTGCATCCAGTCAGTGCACTAAGAGGTGCCACCACATCTGAACAATCAATCTGAAGCTCCTACTCACCCCTTTCTAAACATCATTCAGATTATCCCAGAAAACTGCACTCTTCAACATTAGATGATTTCCCTGTCGTTCTGGCTTTTTGGCTCTTGGTCTTTCTTCTCTGTGTTGCTGTATCTCTTCCATGCTGCTTCCATTTATTCAACCCTCTTTCTCTGTGTACACCTTTTTTTTCTTTATATCAGGCATTACATTATAATTGTGAAGGTGGTCTCACTCACAGTAATCTTGCCGTTTCCAAACCACTTGGATTTTGCTTCTGGCCTCTGACTTACTCTTCGCCTTTGCCATCCACGTTTCTCTCTCTTCTTTAATTTCCTTTTTGCCCCTTTGAGCTGATCTCGACATATGTTCCTTCCTTATTTCCTCACTTTTTCCCTGTTGTATTTGCCCGATTGTTTGGGCTTTGGTTTTACCCTTAATTCACATTCCTTTATTTTCCTGTTTAATTTTCGTCCCCCTCTTTCCTCGATAGAGTGCTTCATTTTTCCAATGCCTTTTAGTTCGGACGGACTCTGCATGTCCCGTAACTTCTCATCTGTTAACTCCTATGACTTATCTTTCCCTTATGTCCTCTGTCCATTCCTCCCAGTAAACCTCTGTGTTCTAAATATGTTCCTTACCATCTCCCGTGCATATTTGGCCGCGATTAAGTTCGCCTCATTACTCCGATCTCAATTTTTTTTTTGCTTTGTTGTCGTACGGAATCCTTTCTCCTCGCTCTATTTCATTTCGAACTTCTCACATAATACTGTGTTGTTCTAAGTTCTCTGTATGTCTTGCCTGCCAATTCTCCAACCACGCTACATCCTCAGAAAGTCACGCTTTTCCTACAATCTATCAATGGCTATGCCAAGTGGTCCTTGACTCTAAGTCACCAGTCAAAGGCGCTTTATACTCCGATTATTGCCTCCTGTAAGCTGGTAGTTGTTCAACCTATCTCATCTGAAAGAACGCTGTTCTGGCGGTTAGGTTTCATACTCTGTGCTAATAGTTCTACTTGGTTAAGTCAAATTTATTGATGCACTGCATTTAGTACATAAACTGGAGGAAGTGTAGGCTATTGAAAGGTAGGTGTTTTCGCTCGTGAAATTGTTCTTTTTAGAAAAAGTTATTTACTTCGCCGTTTGTCCGGATTGCCTCTTTAAACTCTTACTCTGGGGTCATCCTAATTTGTGGGGTTTCACTCTGTCTACCCCAGTTATTTAACGTTCAATTGTTCGACCTCTGCCGCACTTTCTTTTCCATATTTTGCTCTTTAAACTCAACAGAATTAGGATTTATTCAAAACATTTAATTATAATATATAAAGATTGACTTTTTAAAGTTGTTTAAATTTTTCACTCTTTCTATTAATATGGTCTCTATTTATTATATTAATTATTTTGCCATCAAGTGTCTCATTTGTTGTTATTCCCTATGCAGTTGAATTGTATTTCTGTGCATTTTAGAATATTTATTGCTTGCATAGCTATTGACTCTCTATGTTGTAATTTTTGTTTCTTTACATTCTTGTTTATGTTATTTAGTTCTGTCACTTTATTCTTTTCTAAATTGATTATGCTCTAATCTTTCTTCTATTATCTTTAGTAGCTTGAATATATTAGATCCATTGGTTATTCTGTCTTTTCTGTAGCATCCACTAATTATTTGAATTATTAGTTATTTATTGTCCAAATTCCTTTCAGTACACACTACAAAATAACACACACACTATATAATTTGTATATTTTATATATTAAATATTAATTATATTATTATATTATATTATATATATTTTATATTAGGGAGATATTATTATGAGTTATGATGTTTGGTTCGTTGTGTACTAGTAGTTTTATGGTGGGGTGTTAATAGTTATAGGGTTTGTCTAGATATGTTGTATGTTGATAAGTTCAGTTATATTATTAGGTTCGTGTTGAGTTTCTTTTGTAGTTAAGTAATGATAGCTTTGACTTCTGAGTTAAATAAAATTTATACCATCAATATTTTGTTTTTATTATCCTAATTATAAATCAATGTGTAGATTTGCTGATTTATTTTATTATGTTTGGTAATAATTTTTTTAATTGGTTCGCTAGGATGGCAGTGGTTGTATTCTACATCCATTCATTAAATAGAAACATGCTGAGAAAAGTCGTAATTGTAATGTTTAAATGAAAGAGAATTATACAGAACAGATGTAGCTCATAAAAATGAATATTAAAATAACAATTTAAAGGATCATAGTAAATAAATTATTTTTAGGGATTTGTGAGGCTGTAGTGTATATTTATATATATGTATTGTTTTTTTTTGGGAACATATAAATGTTATATGATTATTGTTCTTTAATGAGAGATTTTAGGTTGAGTGTTGTTTTTAAGGTGGTTGTGTGACGAAGTTGCAGGTATATTATTTTATTGTTACAGAAATTATAGTTTAAAATCTTAAAAATAAGAACTATCTGTTCTTTTTGCATAGTCTATGTTTGCTCTTTAAAAAGAGTAATATCAAGTGCTAGGAGTGGTTTATAGTTGTAAAGATTGCATCCGGTTAAAATATTTCTCTTATTGTTGGTGTGTTGTTGATATATGTCTAAAATGATTTTAACAGTTTTTGATAAAATTGTGAACCTTAAATGGATTATTGGAAATGTTGAAGTATAATGATCGATGCTAAATAGGTAATAAACGTTCGTTATATGCGACGACCATTGGTGATAAAAAATTGATTTAATTATGATTAATTTAGAATTATTGTAGAGGTTGATAATTCTCGAAAACAGAATTAAAGTTGTAATATTGAGTAGATTTTTACAAATGTGTTGCAAAAAAATATTAGTGAATTTTTATTAGGATGTTAGGGAAGATAATAGAATAGCATATAATTTTGTTAAATGGAAAGTTTGCTCCATTAAGAAGGTAGTAAGTTCTTCCGCCCCGGAATTTATGGTACTATGATACGTAGTTGCTGATTGGCTCTTAGTTGATACGTATATATGTAATTGTTAAATTATAGGAATGTAGGAAATTATCACATAGATGACATAACCTAGATTAACTATAATGTAAGTTTAATTTAACTAAATATTCGATTTGATCTACCTAATCAAAATGTGGTAGACTAACTGAAACAGCAATCTAGGTCAACAGAAAAAAAGACATCTGGTAGCTAACAGAAAAAATAGCAGTGAACAGAAAAAAGATGTGTAAGCCTAACAAAAAAAATAACAAGACAGAAGCAAAAAGATCTGGAAGGCTAAATCTAGATACAAAACCATTCTGGTATACAAAGAATCCGAATGGTGAAGGTAATATGAAATACGATCATAATTAAATTTAATAATATGATTTTTATGTTTATTTTCATCCTTAAAAAATATTTCTTACTACTATTAATACTATACTACTACATATACTATATATATTAATATAATATAATAATATAATAATAATATCATTAATATAATAATAATAATTATAATATAATAATAATTTAATAATAATAATATAATAATAATAATAATAATATAATAATAATTATAATAATTAATATATTATTATAATATATAATATATAATAATAATATATTAATAATAATATAAATAGGATATAATTTTACAAAAAAATTTAAACAAATTAATAAAAAAGATTTGGGTTGTAAATTTCTTTTTCAATACTATATCAACTTTGTTTTTTATCTTCTATGAAAAAAATTAATATTATTTATTTTTTTGTAGCAAGATTTGTTGAAACCAAATGTCGTGAAATATATGCAAATTCTAGTCAAATGATAATTCACATTGTAGTCAATTGATGTCACCTATAGTCATAGATGTAAAATGGTGTGATGTTGTAATGGATGTCAACAAAATGCATTAATTTGTTTAAGTAATGGGTATTAATATATTATTAATCTTTTATATTGATTATTTTGGTAAAAATTGAAAAAATTTATTATATTTTTAGTGGGTAATGATATGCCAACTAAGTTTTCTCCGGGGTCGTTCCCGTACCAGCCCCCTTCCAACTTGGGGAGTGTGGATATATTTAATAAATGCTCAACTATATAAGTTATATATAGCTAATTAAAAAATAAAAAATAACCCCCCATTGTAGTAAATGAGGCTTATAAAGATAGTATACTTAGATATGATAGATTATTACTAGACTGACTCTTAGATACTGCCAGATTCTTTTATTTCTATTATATTTTCTTTTATTTATTTTTTTTTTAATTCTTTACTAGTTTCATATTGTAAGCCAAGTTAATTTTTCAAAAATATTTGTAGCTTATGAGGTCTACTTGAGCATTATTTCGGTATTCTGGTGTTAAACCGGTATTAAATGATTTGAGAAAAAGTATCGAGGATAGATTGGTAATGTCGATAGTAGTACATCTACAGAGGTTTTGTATAACTGATAGAAAATGTCATTAGGTATTAGTTGAAATGTTGAGAAACCTTAATAGAACAGAAACAGCTGATAGTTCGATAGTAAGTACTATCATACTATACTTACCAAAATTGGTAAACTCTAGGCAATGTATTGGCTTTCCGTTAATCAAACGTTAGAACAGTATAACAGACATAACATAGTAGTTCGATGGTAGTCACCATTATACTTATATACATAGAAGTTTGTAAACATAATAAATAATTGGGATGATTAGATGTAAGCATGACAATGTTGAAAAATTGTTCCCAGTCAATATTAAATTGCAGCTCACTTTATATGTAAAAAGGAAGTGAAGTAACTTTTAAGTGTTGTATGGAAGTGAGTGTTAAGGAGGGAGATGTCCCTACTGATGGGATAACTGGATTGACCACGCTTGTAAGAGCATACCTAATGAGACCTAGAAATTAATTTAGATAATTCTAGCAAATGAGGCGGAATGGAGAAATGAAAGATCGGATATAGCGGTCGAAGACCATCCCAGGACCATTCAATTAACTGTTTACTTAGAGCCAGAAACTACGATTAATTGTTTTTTATATAGATATTGAAAAAAATTATATTGCTGCTGACGAGGAAAATATATATATTATATATTATAATATATATATATATATAATATTATATATTATATTTAATATATATATATATTTATATATAATAATATATTCGTTCCTATTTTTCAGATGAGAGTTCAGTGCATTTTGAGATGTAAATAAGATATTGTTAAGGGTGTTGAATACTGTCTATTTTATTCACTCATTATATATAATATATATATATATATTATATATATACTAATATATTTATATATATATATATATATATATAAATAATATATATATATAATCTAAATTAATTGTTTTCAATGCATTCTGTATTTACAAAATTTTGCCATCCGGTTTCATAGGATTATAATGAAAATATATTGCCTTTGCCGATGATTTCATTGTTTATCACATGTAGTGTGTTGTGTGCGTATTTCGATGTGTGTACGTTATAAATATGAAATATAATGCAGAGAAAAGTTGTATACATTGAGAAACGAATATCAGAGCATTATATATTTTCATTTATTAATATTTTAGTTGTTTAAAAACTTTTTTTAGCAAAAATGACTTGAATTTATTTATACAAATAAGACATGAGATAGAAAGTTGAGATAAAGAGAGAGAGAGAGAGAGAGAGAGAGAGAGAGAGAGAGAGAAGAGAGAGAGAGAGAGAGAGAGAGAGAGAGAGAGAGATGAGGAAGTGAGAGGAGATGAAGAGAGAGTTTCCCAAAGAGCATGCACATCATACTCACACACACATCAAACAACACACATATTTGTCTTACCACACAAATCAACATCACAACAACACATAACACACACACGAGATATACGACTGCTTCTATACTCCAGATCAGGTTGATGACACTCGGACATGATATAGAGAGGTTTTCCAGCTTTAAGATTAGATAGATAGATATGATAGATATGATAGATAGGATAGATAGATAAGTAATAGATAGACTAGATAGAAGGATAAGATTGATAGGATAGTGTAGATGATAGGATAGATAGGATAGATAGATAGTGATAGATAGATGATAAGATAGATAGATAGGATGATGACAGAGAGAGATGAGAGGAGAGAGAGAGGAGAGAGAGAGAGAGAGAGAGAGAGCAGGAGAGGAGAGAGAGAGAGAGAGAGAGAGAGAGAGAAGAGAATGAGAGAGAGAGAGAAGAGAGGAAGAGAGGGAGAGAGAGAGAGCTAACTATGATTAACTTTAAATTAGTTTCCAGAGCTAAGTTTCTTTGCTATGATTTTTTCTAAAATTTTGCCATGAAAATATTTTGAAATCTCTTCCATGTAAAGGTTGCAGATACAATTTAACAATAAATGAAGCCGACCGACCCCGCCGAGCATGCGAGATTGGTGTTAGTGATAATTAATAATTAATAATAATAAGATAATAATATAATAATAATATAATAAAATAATGAATCAATAATATAATAATAATAATATAATAATATAATAATTTAATAATAATAATAATAATGATAATATAACAATAATATAATATAATAAATAATAATAATAATAATAAAATAATATATAATAATATATATAATAAATATAATAATAATAATAATGAATAATACTAATAAATAAGTATATAATAATAATTATATATGATAATATATATATAATCTTATATACATATAGTATATATATATATATATTATATATTAATTATTATATATATTATATACTATAGTATATATTATTTTTATACTATTATAAGTATTAATTTAAATTACTGTTTAACTCTAAGAATGATTCATTTTTACCAATTAATATAATAGTTAAATAATAGTTACACTAATTCACTAAAATTATTACCTATGAAAGGATTAAACATAATTAAAATGAAAAATATACAATAGAAAAATTATTAAAAGAAAATAATTAAATATACAGAGGTCCTTCTTAAGTGTCGTCTTTTTCATATATTTAAATTTTGTTTTATTAATTATTTTTTCCTAAAATTCCAATGTTTGTTATAATTATAATTATCACGATAAAGGAAATTAATTTAAGGCATTATTATCTTTTATTATATTTTATTATTGTGTAGTAGTCATAGTAATAGAGTAGTAGTTAGTAGTAGTAGTAGTTTAAGTAGTAGATATTTTCTTTTCTTATTTTGCTTCTTATTATATTAGTATTCTGTTTCCCTCCTTTCTGATGATTATAATTATTATTACTATTAGTCTAGTATGCAAAGTGGTGACGTATTAAGTAGTGATGTAAGATTAGATTGTAGTAGCTAATAATTATTATGTATTATTTTTACTATTAAATATTTTTATTATTATTAATTAAAACAATTAATGTACTTTACTAGTATCATTATTATGAAAATTATTTATTTTATTTATTATTATTATTAATTATTATTAAAGTTAATGACAACATCGTCGATAAAAAAAAAAAAATAAAATAAAAAAATAAAGCCCAAAGTGACTTTAAATGTTTAAGACTTAGGTTTGAGTATCTAAGAAGGCTAAGACGATGCAACGAAAAATGGAGGCGAGTAAAAACAAATTATAACTAAGAAATTATTAAATTATAAAAAATATTTTTAAAAAAATCAAATTCAATTTGTTCAAATCCAAATTGAAAATAATAATAATAATAAATACTAAAATAAAATATAAAATATAAAAAAAAAAAAATCTATATATATAATTTATATATTTTATAACAGATGAATAATTTTTATAATATATAAAAAAATACATAAAAAAAAAATATTTCTTTTACCCATTATTTCTTATAATAATATATAAAGAGATAATAATAAAGATAATAAAAAGAATAATTATAATCAGATAATAACAAGAGTAATAATAATAGAAGCTTATTCTGATGCTTTTTTCAAGCCTCCTGAACATATTTCTTTTCACGAGGCCATTTCTTTACAATAATTTTGAATACATAGAAACAATTGATTTTAAGTCTATGTATAAGCTTTGGTCTGTACACTTGCATTTTCAAGGAAAAATCTTTTATTTATAAGATTTTTAATAATTTGATAATATAAATGTCAACAAAACTAATTGAAAATAAATAATAATTATTAGATATGCAAGTTAGAGAAAGTTAATATACACTAACTTTTTGGTTATTTGAAGATGTCTAAAAAATTGGACATTTCATTATATTTTATTTTTATCACTGGTTTGTGTTTCCTTAAGAGCAATGTTTCCCTGAGGCGCATTTCATAATCATTTTTTCTTGTTATGATGGAGAATCTTTCTTTTATTTTGTTATGGGGATTTTTGTGGTGTTCTTCTTTAAAATGATGAAATACTTTACTCGGCTTATACTTATGTTGCGACATTCTCTTGTTGATGGTATTCGTTATGTATCCTATATAAGAGGCGTTACATCCACTTTCAGAACATTGCAATCGGTACACAACGTTACTACTCTCACTATCCGAAAGCGCTTCACGATTAGAGAAGTACGAGCTAAGTTTCAATGGCTTATAGTAAGATCTTATTGTAAGCTTCTTCCCGTCTTTACCCTTTTTCTTTATACCTTAGAAAAGGGTAATTGGTCATGAAACGGTAAATTTTTAGATCTGATCTAAATTATTTTGTATTTTCTCCTAGAACTTTTAAATCAATGGATGGTGTTTTATATATTTAAAATTTGATATACCCCGTTTTAGATCAAATATAATTTTACTCCTTATTATTTGGTAATCACTGTCCATATCAAATTTATTTAGTACTGATTTATCTTAATTAAAAGATTATATTATTCATCAAGATGCAATCGATTTCCTATTTGGTACAATTAGGACCTTTCAAATCTTATCTTCTATTAATATTTTTCATGTAAAATGAGTTCATTATAATTAGGTTCAGTTCTTCACTTCCTACAATGATGACAAAGTTTCGTTGTTGTAATTTTGAAATCCCACTTTTTATTAAAGTTTCCCGTGATTATTTTGTATTAATTAATTTTCAACCTGTATGTGTTCGAAAAAAGTCTCAATGAGATAAACAGTTTAACTTTAATCTATTAGTTTTTTTTTATATTTTGTTTGAGATCCATTCTGTATTTATCAAATAGTTAAGATATTATAAAATTTTATTCTTGAAATATGTCCGAAGTGTACGGACGAGATCTTGGTATACTATACTAATATTGTTTTTATTTATTTAAGAACGACACCAACGGCTATATCACTTTTTGAAACTGTTATTTGCGGATAGGCTGAAAAGCATCAAAATCAACATCTTTATCTCTGCAGGTGCATATTTGTTGTTTAGAATATAATAATTGTTATAAATTTAAATAATAAAATTTTATGATGATATAAATAATTGTTATAATATAAATAAATATATTAATAATTATAATAATATAATAATAAAAATAATAATATAAATCGATAATAATATAATAAAAATAAATAATCATAAGAGAATAAAAAAGAATATTGAATTATTAAAAATGGATAATAAGTTTTAACAATTACAAAATTTCTACATTCTAATTTTATATTAGCTTGCAAGTCTTTTTCAGTTTCCTAAAGGCATCATTCGATAAATGATTTTATTTTATTTAGGAGTAGAAAAGAACCACAGCTTTTGAGCTTTTACTCCAATATTTCCCCTGGACCTTTCAGCCCTTCAGGCATCGTCAGAGACAGTTGTTTTAGATTTATACATTGATTGAGATAAAAAGTGGTAGATTTAAATAAATTATAAATATGATGAGTAATTAATTATTGAAAAAAATGAAAAAAAAAAATGTTAAATAGATAAATCCAAAATTTACAAGCACGTGGCTGCGTTCCTCTTGAACGCGAGCGTTCAGACTTGCCCATTGGGCGGTGGGCGGTGGATGGTGGGCGGTGGGCAGTGGGCGGTTGGCGGTGGGCAGCCCGCCGTATTTGAGTCTTTGCAGACAATCGTATGATAGTTCAGTTATTAATAATTTATATAGATAAACAGTTTGAAAAGTCAATACCTTTTACATCAAATTATAATTTGGGTAAGTTTCTTCGAATTCCTCGAAAGAACTGGTATTCTAAAGGTAATAGATTGTAGCTTGTTTTTCAATTTCGTAAATCTCGATATTCTATATCTTTTATTTCGTATACAAACTTGAAATTGGTCTTGATGATCATAACATGATTCCCATCATTAATATATGTATATATTTTAAATTCATATTTATTCCTAATTACTAGTAAAAATTATTAATTATTTCTCTATGATCCATGAAACCAAAAGCTAATATCGTGTGATTGACACCAGACATCGCCATTGTTAATTATTAATTATTTCCGTGAATAAACCACGTAGGTTTGTATAATGTAATATTTATATATTACATATTTTTATATTTATTACCTTTTAGTATTATTTTCATAATTACAAAACTAATAAAATAATAATAATAATAATAATAATAATAATAATAATAATAATAATAATAATAGATTCTTCTACGCAGTCAAACTTAAAAGGAGCTTAAAAAAAATTCCGTTTCATTGTTGCTGATATTAATAACAAGGAGGGACTCAGGAGGGACTCAGCCAGCCTCAATTCGGATTTTTTTTCGTTTTGAGCATTCACTCAAAAAATAAACTTGTCTAAACGGTGCTTTTTTGGACAAGTTTTTCTTCAAAAACATGTTTATTCGGTGTCTCTTTGAACCACCTTTTGGAGAATAGTATGTCAATCAGTTTGTCAAGTGGCATGTTCTTTTTGTTATTTGACATATTCTGCTTTGTCAAGAAGAAAATAAACAATTTTTAACAAGTTTAAAAGTATCAAATGGACAAATCTTCAACCCTTAGAAGTGCCAAATTGGACAAATCTTTAGGTCCGATCGACAAATTTATGTTTATAGAGTGTTATATTAAAATCGGAAATGTCGAGATTGTGCCTGAGAGTACCGTGTTCAATTTCTTGAAAGGGATCTATATATATACCAAATTGGTCGACATGAAAATAATGAGTCGACATTTGAAAGAAAGAAAAAATAAACTGATTATTAAGAAAGAACCAATAAAAGATCAGCTCTGTAAACCGACCTGCTCTCAAATTAACCTATGGAGCCAAACAGGAGCACTATTTATACATAATATCTTCTGGAGAGTCTAATAGCTCGAATAACAAGTAGGTCACCACAACCCTACGAATGTATATCTCCTTCCACGTATTTTCACTATTGTAGTGATGATATTAAGAGGAAAAAACAAACTATTGAGTGAGTATGCAAGTAAATAAATCACTATTAACAGCTACTACCTTCTTTATCACACCACTTGTCAAAATTGAGGTAGCAAATAGTTAAACGCTCTTAGTATTGTGCAAAGGAGAATTAGGCGCGTTTCAAATCTATTACACAGCAACTTGTTCTAATTTTAGACAAGGTATTTAGCGCCCACAAAATTAATCTTTATATTTCGATTCAAAAACACACACATTATTTTTCAAAAAATTATTTTTTATTCATTATTATTTTTTGAATATTATCACATATAGACGAGAGATATATACTAATAAGCACTTTCGCGTAACGCGTCTGAGATTATAACTACAACACCTCTCGAGTATATTTGAGTGAATATAACTTTATAACTCGCACATTAGTGCCAAAAGTACGAGATTACCATCAATACGAGCGCGCGCTGCATTAAAAAGCCTTAGCAGCATGCACCTCAATAATTTACTAAAACCCTCGATAATAGATTGATTAACAATGAAATTATTATTTAATTAATTGAGACAAATTTTGTTATTATTAGTTTGAGAGTATGTATTACTTAGATCCCACAATAATACATAATCTAACTAAATAGATGAGAGAGCCCTTGACATACAAGCTTTCATCACTACAATAAATTGTAACAACTAAAAATTTTACGAAGTAGTGACAAAAAGGAGACTATCCTCAAACATGCTTGCCTGAGTTGAGTAGGCAAGGCCAAAATTATTTCATCAACTAACACACACTATAGTCTAATATGAAATCACATCAGAGTATATATAAAACTGGAACTATTTGTATGTTTTAGAATATAATGGACGACGAGCTACCTACCAAATATTATGAATTGTTAGCATAAAAGGGCACCACTTCGAGAGCTATCTACTCTTTTTGGTAATATCGAGAGAGAGAGGGGACCTGTCTCAAATTTAGTTGAGTTATATAATTAAATTATCGAATCTAAGGTCAGTCAAGGAGATGAGTCTATCTATATATTCTCTTCTCTGCCTTAAATATTTATCTTTTGAGTTTACAGTCAGTTGGCTATTCTATATTGTGCTAGAATCTAAACGGATCTAACATTGTGATATCGATCGAGTATTATTATTAGTCAATAACAGAGCCCACACATTCTTTGATAATATTCTGTTATAGGATAAATTACGCCCACATCAATTTATATATTTTACACATCCTTATAAATTATGTAAGTCATGAGATCACGCTTTATCACTAGCGTTAAAATTGTATTTACGTAATTAGTGCAAGTAGAGAGTGTAAGATGACTGATTAGAGTTCTATAACATCCGTGCCTACAATACACTAGGAGCGCCAATTTATTATTCTTAGAGAATCTCTCTGAATCTATAATGATATATCATATATATAAGGAGAAAAATTAATTAATTTTTCTTTCAATATTAACACATAATAAACATTAATTTAATTATGTAGCTTAACTTATTCACTTTTTATCTCACATCTATAATAAGATTAAAAATATTTACTATTGTGCATTAGAAGATACCTCAAACACCCTGCCTAAATTACCTAGGGGATATATATATTATATTAAATTTTCTAAATATAAACCTAATAAAAAAAAGAATAAGAAAATTATTTTGAATATATTTTTTTTTTATTTAAAAAAAACACAAAATATAAAAACAATTATAAAATAAAAAAATTTTTGGCTATCCAATATAAATCTCTTTATCACTAACAGTTCAACATATATTGTAAAAATATTAAACGATTATGCTGCAAGAGAGAAGTACAAAACGCTAGCTTAGAACCTGCCTAAATTTATCCAGAAGTTAACAAAACAAGGTTATGAGGCAAAGCATGTGACAGAACTTGCAAATAAATCATATTAATATGAAAAAAATTATTGACACTTTCTTCAGAAATAACATATCATATATATCACAAATATCCACTAAAGCGTTGTCTACAGCTGCTTAATAACTTGACAGGTCATATAGTTAGCGTAAAACTATCTAAAAATACTATGGTAGCAAAGGAGAATATATCTTTGAAAAAATGTCAGAGCGAGCACAAAGTCCTAATATTACCATACTGTGATCTCTCTAATTATTTTATATTTTATAAACTCATGAAATCTACTTAAAAATACATTCTTAGCCCTTTTTTGATTTCTTGATATTGCACACATATTATCACCAAAAAAAACAAAAGAAAAAAGATAAGCTGATCTCCGCGGAGGGAGCGAGAGATTAGTTAATATCACACGAAACTCTTGTAAAGTCACCAAGAAAGGATATCTCAAAAACAACCTACCGTAAAAATCCTAACACTTAAAGCCCAAAATTTTATTAACTATCTATAACAACACGATCTGTAGGTTAACAAAGGGAGATGACAGGGGCCCCTTTTTGTCATACACAAATGGGCCTTTATTTGCCAAAGAAAGTGGGCTTTTTATTATTTATTTTTTCATGCTGCCCTAGAGCGAGAGAGTCTAATAATTTTTACAAATTGTTTTAAGCAAAACAAAAATTTTTATGTGGGTAACATACTATAGGACTATCGACGCCATCACTAAGAACTTAATTTTAAAAACTCATATATGTTGAGGTTACTAATAAATTACGTGAAGAGGCCTTAGCTATGTGAATGTTGTGGAGAGATGTCTTTAGGCTTAACGTATCGGGCTAAATTTGGATGTGAGCTATATCATGAATAACTATTATAACAAATTTTGATTTCTTTGATATTAAACAATAATACAATAAAAATAAGCTTGACTACGATTTTATCACTACATCTAAACTTGTTTGTTAAGAGTATTTTACGGATTTATGCAAAGGAGATGAACTGACAGAGACACTACCTGCCATAATATTTAGCTAGGAGGTCCCAGCTTTTATCTATCTAAAACCCGATCTAACTAGAATACATATTATAAAAAAATTTTGATTTCTTTGATATTACTCATATACAATATAAATAAGCTTGACTACGTCTTTATCACTCACTAATCAAATTGTTAAATATTTAGATTGTGTACAAGTAGGATACCTTAACGCCCTGCCTAAATTAAATAGGAGCCCATATTATAAACTGAACCCGACCTAACATGAATACATTTAATAACAAATTTTGATTTCTTGGATATTGATGCTATTACACATATAACAAATAAAATAGAGGCTTGACTACGTTATGCCACTACACAAGCAGTCTCGTAAAAATATTTACGATGTTGTGCAAAGGAGATCCCCTCAAACACCTGCCTAATTGAATAACCCAAAATATTATCTAAAACCCGATCTAACATGAATACATATTAACAATTTTGATTCTAATGATATTACCTATATTACCCACAATATAATATGCTTGACAAACGTGCTTTCAAAGCATCAAATTGTAAATATTACGATTGTGGTCAAAGAAGATACCTAAATCACCTGCCTAAATTACCCTAGGAAGAGCCCAAATTATAATCTAAAACCGAATCTAACATGAATACATATTCAAATACAAATTTTTATTTCTTTGCTATTACAAAACTTTAAAGCACTATAATAATACACATAAATACAGCTTGAGCAACGCTTATCACGAACATCAAGTTGTAAAGAGATTTACGATTTTGGTAAGAGAAAGAAATAATTTCATACACCTGCCTAAGATGTAAACTAGGAGGACCAAAATGGAAGCTATAAACCGAGATGACTAACAGTCGAAATACCAATATTGATAGTACAAATATTGATTTCTTTGGCTTGACAAGAGACATATAAACAATATACAAGAAAGCATTGACTATCGCTGTGTTATTTACACGTTAAAATCCAAATTGTGTAGAAAATATTTTTACGATTGTGCAAAGTAGATTTTACCCTGTCTAAAACCTGCCTAGAATGATGAGCTAGAGTCTAATCAAATTATCTAAAACCGGATCTGAGACATGAAATAACCCAATATTTAACAACTTTTGATTTCTTTGACATATTACACCATATAAATAAAAAATAAGCTCGACTAGCGCCTTTATCACTACAATGAGAGAATATGTAAATAGATATGAGGTGATTGCTTCAAAGAAGATACCTCTCAAACACCTGCCTAAAATTAAATAGGAGCCAAATTATTATCTAAAAACCGATCTAACATGAATACATATTATAACAAATTTTGATTTCTTTTGATATTACACATAATACAATAAAATAGTTACTACTAAAGTATATTTGCTAAATAAATTAAAATTATGTAAGAAATAATTTATACGGAGTGAGTGGCAAAGAGAGAATACATTCAACACTTGCGAGCAAATATAGGTAGAGACCTAAATTTGTTATCATAAAACGAGTCTAACATCGAATAAACATAAATTATCAACAAATTTGAAATGTGAGTCTTGGATGATATTAACAGCATATAAACAATATAAAAAAGCTGAGACTACGCTTTATCACAACATCAAATTGGAAATATTTTACGGTTGTGCAAAAGGGAGATAACCTTAAACACCTAACTAAATATTACCATAGGAGCCCAAAATTAGATTTCTAAAACCGATCTAAGCAATGAAATAACATATTATAAACAAATTTTGATTTCTTTGATATAACACTAACGAAACAAAGATGAATAGAGCTGGACGAACGCTTTATCTCATAACAGTCAAGATTGTAAAAATATTTACATTATGCAAGAGGGGAGGAAGCAGATACCTTAAACACATGGCCTAAATTACCTAGAGACCCAAATTATTATTACAACCGATCTAAACATAATACATATTGGGAAAACCAAATGTTTTGATTTCTTTGATATTAAAAGACAGCATATTAACAATATAAATTAAGGACTTGACTAACGGCTTTAATCACTACAGATTCAAAGTTCTCAAATGTGTAAAAATAATTTACGATTGTGGACAAAAGTAGATAGCTCTTTAACCGGAAGTCAGTACCTATGCCTAAACTACTATTAAGCCCAATTATTCATCTAAACGATCTACATGAATACATATTATTACAAATTTTGATTTCTTTGCTAATACACACATATAACAATAAAAATAGAGCGTTCGACTCAGCACTTTATCACACATCAAATGTAAAATATTTGACGATTGCTGTCTCAAAATAAATACCCTTATAAAGCAGCCTGCCCAAATTAACGTGATGGGACGCACAAAATTAGTTGTATCTCTAAAACCGATCGAAGCATGAATATACATATTAAAAATAACAAGATTGCTCGCGAATTTCTATTGATATTACACATATAACAATATAAAATAAGCTTGACTATCGCTTTTTATCACACACTTGAATTGTAAAAATATATTATCACACGATTGTGAGCAAAGAGAAGTATTACCTTTGGTCTTATACTCAAACACCTGACCTAAATTACCTATAGAGCCCAGGATTATTAATCTAAAGTCCGTCATCCTAACAGAGTACAAATTGAAACCCAAATTTTGGATTTCTTTGATATTAAACCTATATAAACAGAGTTATAAATAAGCTTTGAACTACGCGATTTAATCACTACAGTCCAAACTTGTAAAGAATATTCACTGGACTGGAGTGGATGAGGAGTATACCTAAAACACCACCATGACCTAGTACTATATCACGGATTCATTCCAAATTTTAATCTAAAACCGATCTAACAATAAATAAATATTATAACAAATTTTGATTTCTTTGATATTACGAGACATATAAGCGAGATAATAGTATATAACTAATTGTCCTACGCTCTATCACTAACATTAAAATTGTAAATATTAACGATTGTGCAAGGAGATACCTCAAACACATGCTAAATTAACTAGGTAGCCCAAATTATTATTTATCTAAAACCGATCTAACATGAATACTATATAACAAATTTGATTTCTTTGATATTGACACATGAGTACAATATAAATAAGCTTGTCCACGCTCTATCACTACATTAAATTGTAAAAATATTTTAGAATTGTGCAAAGGAGATACCCGTATCAAACACCTGCCGTAAATTAACTATGTGAACTGCCAAGAGTTATTATCTAAAAGCGCGAGCTTCAACATAAATACATATTATAAGACAAATTTTGATTTCTTTGATATTACACATATAACAATATAAATAAGCTTGACTACGCTTTATCACTAAATCAAATTGTAAATTATTTAGATTGGTGTAAAAGATACCTTAAACACCTGCCTAAATTAAATAGGAAGCCCAAATTATAATCTAAATCCCGATCTAAAACATGAATACCATAGTTATAACGAATTATGATCTCATTTGCTAATAAATCTCAACATACTAAGAATTAAAACTATCAGACTTGACTCAACAGCATATATCATAATTCCAAATTGTAAAATATTTACGATTGTGCAAAGGAGATACCTCAAACACCTGCCTAATTTGAATAGGAGCTCAAAATAATTAAAACCGTATCAGAATCAAACATATATCAAAAATTGATTTTTGATTAAACAAAAAATCTAGTCCCAGCTCCAACATCCCAAATTCATACTATTGACAATAAAACAATTATCACAAACATAAACTGTAATGTTTATCAGATTTAGTACATACTCCTAACTTAAACACCTGCCTAAATTAACCTGGAGCCAAAATTATAATCTAAAACACGAGTCTGAACATGAATACAGATAATTATAACAAATATTTGAGTTATCTTTGCTAGTTAACACACATATTAAACAAAAGGAATGATAAATAGGCTTGACAAACGCTTAATAATCACTACAGAAGATACGAAGTTTGTAAAAATATTTTACGAATTTGTTAAGAGGAAGACCTTAAAACTCTCTGCCTAAAATATTAAACCTAGGGCGACCCAGAGTATACAAGAGTCATAGAAACCTGGAATCTAAAACATGAATACATATTAGAAAGGACAATGTTCTGTATGTTTCTTTGCGATTACCAGAAGAGTAGGAAGACACACTATTAGTACAAGCAATAAAAAAAGCCTGAGCTACGCTTTAATGAGAATAACATTGTATAATTTTACGATTGCTCTAGCAAAGTAGATACACTCAAAAACAGCGTGCCTAAATTACATAGGAGGCCTTGTTGCTTGTGTCAAATCTAATCAACCCCGATCTTACCACATGAATACAAGTTTATTACGACAAAGTTTTGATTTCTTTGATATTACACATATACAATAAAAATAAGCTTGACTACGCTTTAATCACTACATATTAAATTGTAAACATTTGAGATGCTGTGGCACAAAGGAAATACCTCAAATACCTGCCTAAAATACCTACTAGGAGCCGAAATTATTATCTAAAAACCGATCTTAACATTGAATAAACATATTATAAATACAAATTTTGAATTTACCTTTGATATTACACAGACATATAACAATATAAATATAGCTTGACTACGTATGCTTATCACTACATCAAATTGTACACTTTTATGGTTGTACAAAGAAGATACCTTAAACACATTATTAACCTGCCTAAAATTACCTAAGGAGTCCAAATTATTATCTAAAACCGATCTAACTTGAATAAATATAACACAAATATTTGAAAATTTCCTTTCATCGAAAACCCCAAATAAAAAATATAAATAAGCTTGACTAAACTTTTTTATATAAAAAAAATAAATTTGTAAAATATTTACGATTGTGGCAATAGGAGATTAACCTCAATACAAATCTGTGCATAAAATTAAAGTAACGGGAGCCCAAAATATTTATAGAACTCGATAATAAAACCTGAGGATCTAACAGTGAATACATATTAATATCAGTAAAATTGTTGATTTCTTTGATATTACATATATAAACAATATAAATAAGCTTGTCTACGCTCTATCACTACAAATCAAAAATTGAGTAAATATATTTTAACTTACGAGATATAGAAAAGAATATTAGCCATCAAACACCTGCCTAAATTAACAGTACCCCAAATTTTTAACATAAACTCGATCTAACAAAGAATAACAATATTATAAAAAAAAAAAAAAAAAAAAAAAAAACATGAAACCGTCACTTCGACAGCCATAAATCGGTGTTAACAAAGAAAAGAACAATTTATAAAATATTTAGCCTTGTATTTAAATTTAAAAGAAGACGGGAGTAACAGGATTCTTAACGGATGTGAGAGAATACTCCAAACTTAAAACATTCCACACCTGCTCTAATATTATATACCTATGGAGCCTCTAAATTGTTATTTAAGAAAACCGATCTATTACAGTTTAAGATAAAGATTAAATTTAAAAAATGATCTCATGAATTTGTTTGATATTCAAGACTATCAGAAACACTAATAAGGAGCTGCACTACGTCACTTTACCAACTACATAAATGTGTAATTTTTTTACGATGTGCAAAGGAGATACCTTAACAACATAACTAAATTAGCCTAGGAGCACCAAATGATTATCTAATAATCCGGAGCTACTAATTACTCAAAGTTGTTGTGAATATCAAACAAGAAGTAGAATTCATATTGTATACATCTTCAGATATTAAAGGAATAAAGCGAGCTCCGCCTTTTATCTCCCTCACATGAATTGTAAAATGATTTACGGTTGTCTGCAAGCAGATACCTTAAAAACGCTGCTAAATACCTATAGGAGCCCAAAATGTGTTATCGTTGACTAAACCGATCTAACATGAACTCATATTAAAACAAATTTAGATCCCTCATATGGGTTGATTTCTTTGATATTACACATATAACAATATAAATAAGCTTGACTACGCTTTATCACAACATCAAATTGTAAAATAATTACGATTGTGCAAAGGAGATACCTTAAACACCTAACTAAATTACCTAGGAGCCCAAATTATTATCTAAAACCGATCTAAAATGAATACATATTATAACAAATTTTAATTTCTTTGATATAACACATATAACAATATAAATAAGCTTAACTACTCTTTATCATCACATCAAATTGTAATAATATTTACGATGTGCAAAAGGAGATACCTAAAACACCTGCCTAAATTACCTAGGAGCCCAAATTATTATCTAAATTCGATCAAACATGAATACATATTATAAAAATTTTTGATTTTTTTGATATTACACATATAACAATATAAATAAGCTTCGCTACACTTTATCACTACATCAAATTGTAAAATATTAATGATTGTGCAAAGGAGATACCTCAAACACCTGCCTAAATTACCTAGGAGCCCAAATTATTATCTAAACCCGATATAACATGAATACATATTATAGCAAATTCTTTGATTTCTTTGATAATTACTCATATACCACAATATAAAATATAGAACTTGACTTACGGCTTTAATCACTAATCAAATTGTAAAATATTTACGACGTTGTGCAAAGGGATACCTAAACAGCTGCGTTAATTCTTAGGAGCCCAAATTATATCTAAAACCGATCTCTAACATGAATATTACATATTATAACAAATTTTGATTTTTTGATATTACACATATAGCCGAATCATAAATAAGCTTGACTACGCCTTATCACTAACATCAAATTGTAAAAATATTTTACGGTTCAAGGAGAATACCTCAAACACTGCCTAAATTAACCCAGCAAGCCCAAATTAGTACTAAAACGGATCTAACAATGATACATATTATACAAAATTTTGATTTCTTTGCAATCCTATTACACATAAAACAATATAAATAAGCTTGACTACGCTTTATCACTACATTAAATTGTAAAATATTTACGATTTTGCAAAGGAAAGATACTCAAACACCTGCCTAAATTACCTAGGAAGCCAAATTATTTATCTGACACCGATCTAAAATGAATACATATATTATAACAAATTTTAATTTCTTTGATATAACACATATAACAATATAAATAAGCTTAACTACTCTTTATCATCACATCAAATTGTAAAATATTTACGATTGTGCAAAGGAGATACCTCAAACACCTGCCTAAATTACCTAGGAGCCCAAATTATTATCTAAATTCGATCAAACATGAATACATATTATAAAAATTTTTGATTTTTTTGATATTACACATATAACAATATAAATAAGCTTGGCTACACTTTATCACTACATCAAATTGTAAAATATTAACGATTGTGCAAAGGAGATACCTCAAACACCTGCCTAAATTACCTAGCGAGCACTAAATTTATCTAAACCGATCTACAAGAAAATACCATATTATAGAACAAATTTGATTTCTTTGATATTACAGCATATAAACAATATAAATAAGCTTGTCAACGCTCTACACTACATCAAATGTAAAATATTTAATCTATTGTGCAAAGAGATACCCTCAAAACACCTGCCTAAATTACCTAGGAGCCTAAATTATTATCTAAAACCGATCTAACATGAATACATATTATAACAAATTTTGATTTCTTTGATATTACACATATAACAATAAAAATAAGCTTGACTACGCTTTATCACTACATAAAATTGTAAAATATTTACGATTGTGCAAAGAAGATACCTCAAACACCTGCCTAAATTAACTAGGAGCCCAAATTATTATCTAAAACCGATCTAACATGAATACATATTATAACAAATTTTGATTTCTTTGATATTACACATATAACAATAAAAATAAGCTTGACTACGCTTTATCACTACATCAAATTGTTAAATATTTACGATTTTGCAAAGGAGATACTACAAACACCTGCCTAAATTACCTAGGAGCCCAGTTTATTATCTAAAACCGATCTAACATGAATACATATTATAACAAATTTTGATTTCTTTGATATTACACATATAACAATATAAATAAGCTTGACTACGCTTTATCACTACATCAAATTGTAAAATATTTACGATTGTGTAAAGAATACCTTAAACACCTGCCTAAATTAACTAGGAGCCCAAATTATTATCTAAAACCGATCTAACATGAATACATATTATAACAAATTTTGATTTCTTTGCTATTACACACATATAACAATATAAATAAGCTTGACTACGCTTTATCACTAAATCAAATTGTAAAATATTTACGATTGTGCAAAGAAGATACCTCAAACACCTGCCTAATTTGAATAGGAGCCCAAAATATTATCTAAAACCGATCTAACATGAATACATATTAAAACAAATTTTGATTTCTATGATATTACCTATATAACAATATAAATATGCTTGACAACGCTTTATCACAACATCAAATTGTAAAATATTTACGATTGTGTAAAGAAGATACCTTAAACACCTGCCTAAATTACCTAGGAGCCCAAATTATAATCTAAAACCGATCTAACATGAATACATATTATACAAATTTTGATTTCTTGCTATTACACACATATTAACAATATAAATAAGCTTGATAACGCTTTATCACTACATCAAGTTGTAAAAGATTTACGATTGTGTAAAGAAGATACCTTAAACACCTGCCTAAATTACCTAGGAGCCCAAATTATAATCTAAAACCGATCTAACATGAATACATATTATAACAAATTTTGATTTCTTTGCTATTACACACATATAACAATATAAAAAAGCTTGACTACGCTTTATCACTAAATCAAATTGTAAAATATTTACGATTGTGCAAAGGAGATACCTCAAACACCTGCCTAAATTACCTAGGAGCCTAAATTATTATCTAAAACCGATCTAACATGAATACATATTATAACAAATTTTGATTTCTTTGATATTACACATATAACAATAAAAATAAGCTTGACTACGCTTTATCACTACATAAAATTGTAAAATATTGACGATTGTGCAAAGGATATACCTCAAACACCTGCCTAAATTACCGAATAGCCTAAATTATTATCTAAAACCGATCTAACATGAATACATATTATAACAAATTTTGATTTCTTTGATATTACACATATAACAATAAAAATAAGCTTGACTACGCTTTATTACTACATAAAATTGTAAAATATTTACGATTGTGCAAAGGAGATACTTCAAACACCTGCCTAAATTACCTAGGAGCCTAAATTATTATCTAAAACCGATCTAACATGAATACATATTATAACAAATTTTGATTTCTTTGATATTACACATATAACAATATAAATAAGCTTGACTACGCTTTATCACAACATCAAATTGTAAAATAATTACGATTGTGCAAAGGAGATACCTTAAACACCTAACTAAATTACCTAGGAGCCCAAATTATTATCTAAAACCGATCTAACATGAATACATATTATAACAAATTTTGATTTCCTTGATATTACAACATATAACCAATATTGAATAAAGCTTGACTACGGCTTTAATCTCTCATCAATTGTAAAAATATTCTACGATATGCAAAGCAAGATACCTTAAACACCTGCCTTAATTAACCTAGGAGCCAAAATTATTTCTAAAACCGATCTAACATGAAATACATATTAAAACAATTTTAGATTTCTTGCTATAACGCATATAACAATATAATAAGCTTGACTACGCTTTTATCACACTACATCAATTTGTAAAATATTTACGATTGTGCCAAAAGTAGTACTTTAACACCTGACGTAAATTACTATTAAGCCAAATTATTATCTAAAACTGAACTACGGATACATATTATAACAAATTTTGGTTTCTTTGCTATTACAGACATCAGAACAATAAAAATAGAGCTTGACTACGCTTTATCACAACATCAAATTGTAAAATATTTACGATTGTCCAAAATAAATACCTTAAACACCTGCCTAAATTACCTAGGAGCCCAAATTATTATCTAAAACCGATCTAACATGAATACATATTAAAACAAATTTTGATTTTTTTGATATTACAAATAAACAACATAAATAAACTTGGATACGCTTTATACTACATCAAATTGTAAAATATTACGATTGTGCAAAGAAGAAAACCTTAAACACCTGCTAAATTACCTAGGAGCCCAAAATTATTATCTAACAACCGAACATGAATACATATTAAACAAATTTTGATTTCCTTTCTATTACACTTCTAACAATATAAATAAGCTTGACTACGCTTTATCACTACATCAAATTGTAAAATATTCACGATTGTGGAAAGGAGATACCTCAAACACCTGCCTAAACTACATAGGATCCCAAATTATTATCTAAAACCGATCTAACATGAATAAATATTATAACAAATTTTGATTTCTTTGATATTACACATATAACAATATAAATAAGCTTGTCTACGCTCTATCACTACATTAAATTGTAAAATATTAACGATTGTGCAAAGGAGATACCTCAAACACCTGCCTAAATTAACTAGGAGCCCAAATTATTATCTAACATGAATACATATTATAACAAATTTTGATTTCTTTGATATTACACATATAACAATATAAATAAGCTTGTCTACGCTCTATCACTACATTAAATTGTAAAGTATTAACGATTGTGCAAAGGAGATACCTCAAACACCTGCCTAAATTAACTAGGAGCCCAAATTATTATCTAAAACCGATCTAACATGAATACATATTATAACAAATTTTGATTTCTTTGATATTACACATATAACAATATAAATAAGCTTGACTACGCTTTATCACTACATCAAATTGTAAAATATTTACGATTGTGTAAAGTAGATACCTTAAACACCTGCCTAAATTAAATAGGAGCCCAAATTATAATCTAAAACCGATCTAACATGAATACATATTATAACAAATTTTGATTTCTTTGCTATTACACACATATAACAATATAAATAAGCTTGACTACGCTTTATCACTAAATCAAATTGTAAAATTTTTACGATTGTGCAAAGGAGATACCTCACACCCCCGCCAAATTTAAAAAGGAGCCCAAAATATTATCTAAAACCGATCTAACATGAATACATATTAAAACAAATTTTGATTTCTTTGATATTACCTATATAACAATATAAATATGCTTGACAACGCTTTATCACTACATCAAATTGTAAAATATTTACGATTGTGTAAAGAAGATACCTTAAACACCTGCCTAAATTACCTAGGAGCCCAAATTATAATCTAAAACCGATCTAACATGAATACATATTATAACAAATTTTGATTTCTTTGCTATTACACACATATAACAATATAAATAAGCTTGACTACGCTTTATCACTACATCAAATTGTAAAATATTTACGATTGTGTAAAGAAGATACCTTAAACACCTGCCTAAATTACCTAGGAGCCCAAATTATTATCTAAAACCGATCTAACATGAATACATATTATAACAAATTTTTAGTTAATCTTACTATAAAACAACATATAACAATATAAAAAAGCTTGACTACGCTTTATCACTAAATCAAATTGTAAAATATTTACGATTGTGCAAAGGAGATACCTCAAACACCTGCCTAAATTACCTAGGAGCCTAAATTATTATCTAAAACCGATCTAACATGAATACATATTATAACAAATTTTGATTTCTTTGATATTACACATATAACAATAAAAATAAGCTTGACTACGCTTTATCACTACATAAAATTGTAAAATATTGACGATTGTGCAAAGGAGATACCTCAAATACCTGCCTAAATTACCTAGGAGCCGAAATTATTATCTAAAACCGATCTAACATGAATACATATTATAACAAATTTTGATTTCTTTGATATTACACATATAACAATATAAATAAGCTTGACTACGCTTTATCACTACATCAAATTGTAAAATATTTACGATTGTGTCAAAGAAGATACCTTAAACACCTA